>PVJA010048122.1:0-14354 GCA_004027025.1 Myocastor coypus | reverse complement strand
CTCCCAGCGGTGGGGTTTGGGCTGGGCTGGGACAGGAAGTTAGTCTCGGGAACGCAGAGGCGGGGCAGAGGGGCGCAGGGCCTTACCCGCAGCGGGTGCGCAGGCTCAGCTCCCAGCGGTGGGGTTTGGGCTCTCCTTACTTCTTTTTTCCTGCTGAGTGTTTTCAAGGCTACCACAGCACACAGCATCCTCTAGCTACCCCCTAAATCACAGTCTCCTCCACAGTCCCATTTCCACGAGGACCAGGCAATGCCAGGGACTCAGCCCCAAGGTCACAAGGAAGTAACTGCACCTGCCTAGCTAGTATTTTATCACCCATATCTCTTTTGGCTCCTCCTCTCCTCCCCCTCCCTGGTCCTCATTTTTCTTGCCTAGCTTGGTCTCTGAATCTAGTCCTGCTGTCCTTTGTGCTAACCATATCACATGGCCCCCCACCTTCAGAACAACACCCAAACTTCCAAATGAGACCCATTCCAGGAGGCTTACGCCTTCCTTGGATTTGCATGCATGGCTCCCTCCAGCCCCGGTTGCTGTCTGTGTCCCCCTACCTGGAGTTCCTTCTCCTGCTGCTCAGCCTTAAGACTGGGGAGACTGGGCCCCCTCAGAGAAGCCCCTCAGCACACCTCCCCTGCCCTCCTGGGCTCTGTCCCCTCCCTTTTAGCCACAAGTCTGCACACATGCCACCCCCAGCAGGCAGTGGTCCCGGAGCCCTGCTCATGGCACCTACCCTAACATTTGATGCTCTAAGATTTCCTTGAGGCATGAGCTCCCCAGGGGAAAGAGCAAGCCCTAATTTAGGGTCAGCTCTCTTTAGCACCTTGTCTCTCAGGGAAGTCTCCTAGTGCTGTAGATCCTACACCCTTGGACCTATTCAGGTCATCCCAGGAATCACAGCTGCCTGCTACAAAAGTAGCTACATGGATCCACACCAGTGTAGCAGGACAGAGTCACCACTGCCACTAACCTTTCCACAACCATTTCATGCTTCTGATCTGCAAAGACCAGTGAGAAACACAAAAGCAACAAAGACAAGGAAGCCGTGTATTCAAGCGTAGTTTTCACTCACAGAACACATTCAGCATCTGAACCCAATTAAAATTGGCTCCTTGAAGCTCCTGCCTCAAGTCAGGATCAGGGTTTGGATCCCAAAGGATCATCCTGATAACAGCAGCTGCCCTTTCTCAAGAGCTGCACTATCTGCTTCTCCATCTCAACATAGGGACTTACTAGCAGCAGAAATGTGATGGATGGACAACAGGAATAAGGGACAGAAAGGGAACACAGTGCACTGTGTGATGAGGACCAACATGTCCCCTTCTCACAGTAGGAATGCCAAGGCCTGATGGGGATCAGCAGGTCCACAACAACCCCCACACATGTCCCCAGATGCAGTGTTCCTCAGCAAGGGTCACAGCACCCCCAGGTTGGGTATGGAATTTCTGTGTGGCATTGCCCAACACTTCCTCTAGGGTGCTATCAATGCGCATCTCAAGCAACCCCCCTACACATGGGTGGGGGACTCAGTTAGTGCACCTGTATGAAAGAATATGGAGACTGCTCAAAAATCTAACGTGGAACTACCACGTGATCCAGCAATCCACGCACTCCCTAGCACACTGGCAAGAAGGGAGCCAGCCCAGGAGACTACCCACACCTGCATGAATTGCAGCCCACTCAGGGCAGCCGGGTCAGGTGGCACCGGCAGCCCACAGTGGATGGTGAAGGAACACAGCCCACAAGTGGGTGTAACCAGAATGTGAAGAGAATCACATCACTCACAGGACAACAGGTGGAACTGAAGGACATCAAGTTACATGTCATATGCCGAACACGAGAAGGCAAGTACTGTGCATTTTCTCACATGTATGGAAACTTAAATAAAAGATGGCTTGACAGGAGAAGAGGAACCATTGGGGAAACAGGAGATGCTGTATGAGCACCAAAGAGAACCCACTCATCTGCACGACTGAGAGGCCACAAGTGATGACACAGGTGGCATGGCCAGGGTGGACAAGGCTTTCTCTAAAAGTCCCCCCAAGGTCTCTGCTGAAGCCTAGAATGATGGCTACTCAGGGAACCCACAGCCACAAGCGTCCCAATGTTCTGAGTGCTGGAAAGGCTAGACCCCAAGACAGGGACAGGTCAAGAATGCTGATCCCTGCACTGACAGGCGGTCACATGGTCATTCTGCTCTCCCTCACCCATGTGATGCCTAATACCCTTCCCAGCTAACTGGCCTACAAATACCTGTCCTCAAGAGACCATTCCAGGCCTGAGCTAAGCCTCCAGGAAACAGTGCAACAAGACACCAAGAGCCCAAAACCTAGACACACCCCACAGGTCCTAAAGTACATGTGGTGGGTTGTGTCCCCTAGCAATTCTGGGGGGTAGAGTGATCAGGCAGTGCCAGGGCACCCATGGCTGAGGCTGCAGCCCGCTGTGGCACTTGGCCCTCACCCACAGCACAGAACTGACCTCTGTACAGCCACCTACCAGGATGGGCACAACGTGCAGGTCCTCACCACAGGAACAGTGTGAGGGCTGTGAACTACTTCAATTCTCTTTTTCAAATTTTCTCTAAGTAAATATCATATTAGTTTCATTACTGTAATACATGTTCATCAAACAAAATACAGAAAATAAAAAACATCACAATCTTATTAACAGTTTGTTTTTTTTTCTTTCTCATCTTTTTTCCCACTATATGGAATATATACATATACATCGGTATATGTATTTTATATTCATCTATTCACCACTGTGAATTTATTCAGAAAATACCAGTATGGAATGTACCCAGGTCTGGGATGTAACCTGCCTTGTGGACCTTGCTTCCTAGGCAGAGGGGATGAGATTATGGGGGATGGGAGGACTGCAATATAGACACGTATTAAAAATATATGAACAACAGAGAAGCACAGTACAACTACCCAGGCACAACAGAGGTAAAACCACTGGCCAGAAAGGAAGAGCTTCAACAGTGGTTCATGTCTATAATTCTAGTACTCTAGGAGGCTGAGGCAGGAGGATGTCACATTCAAATGGTCTAATTTAGCAACTCAGTGAAACTCTGCCTCTAATTGAAACGTAAGAAAGGCTAGGGATATAGTGTAGATCTATCCTTCCCACCCCCATGGGCAGGGCTTCTGAAGGATGTACAGACCACACCCTCATGGTGGTCTGGCAGAGATGCTGAGGTAGCGCAGCAGAGCATAGCCATCTGCATGAGGTGGGCATGTCTTGGCAGTGACAGCAGGTCACACCCATGCACTGCAGCTGAACTAGGCACACGTGGCCTATACATGGTCACAGGGCCATGTGGTTGTCTTTCCCTTTGAGACTGGATGCTGAACATTTTCACATGTTTCAATTCATAGAACGGGAGACCCCGGAGGAGACTCCAGCTGGGTTCCACATGTTTGCACCATCCTTGCCCTGCCCAGTGAGTTCCCCATACCACACACCAGAGCTCACAGAGTGGTCTGCACAAACCCTTCTCATATAAACTGAACACAAGGATGCCAGCCGCAAACATGAAGCTGGATGACCTGTGCATGATGTAAGTGCCTGTGTTTCCCACAGGCATCCATTCTCACTGGGAGAGCCAACCACAGGGTCCCCTGACAACCTGTGCCCAGTACAGCTATAGTTCATGGGTGTCACCATGCTGTCACTGGTATATACCCACCTCATATGGCCCTGACCCTCCAAAGCCCACCCACTCCCCAGGCTGCTGGACACTGCTTGTCTTGTGGCTGTTGCTCTGGAGTCACTGCCACAGGCTGGATGCTGCACTCCCCACCCAGGTTCTGGGACTAGGCTCCTGGCAGACAGCGTTGCTGGGTTACAAATGTCTACCTACTCCCTCAGTGCAAGCCTGAAAAACTGACACAAGAGATCGACAGCACAGACGCATACAGAAGAAAGAGAAGCTCGCACTTGAAAAGGCAAGCCTTGATTTCAAATGTCTTATTTTTAAAAAGAGATTAACTGTTAATGTGTATGATACACAACTTCAGTGTTAAAACAAGATTTCTTAAATGCTATACATGAGATCTCCCTGAAGTCTTACAACAACAATGGGACAACAATTCAACCAAGGCTCTGAGCTAGGTCTGCAAGGAAACCACCACCGCGACAGGCACTGCCACCTAGAAACCCTGCCAAAGCACAGCAGCCTTTCTGCCAGGACCAGGCAGGTTGCAAACTGTAAGATTCACAGCGAGGAAAATATGGCGGGAGGCATCAGTTCTCCATTATTTTTATTTTGACATAAACTAAGAAAAAGCACAGACTAGCAGCGTCCTATTTATGCAGAGGTAGCAGGAAGCCAGCGTCTCTGAGCTGGTCAAGCCCTGGGCGTGGGGGGTGGGGAGGCCTCGGCAGGAAGCAGCACAGGGACCCAAGGCTGCCCAGAGCCCCAAGGCTGCCCAGAGCCCCTTCCCTAAACTCCCTCCAATTCTGTTTGTTTACAGCAAACCACTCCCTCTTTAATCTCAGAAGTAAAAAATAGACTCTAATGATCAATCAAGTTTGGGAACCAATGATCTGGTCCAAAAAAAGGAAAAGAAAACTAGGATAGTTGGGTATTTTAAGAGTGATAAAAATTCCTAATTTCAAGCTTAGGATCTGTTAAAAATATCTCTGAAAGGGAAAAAAAGAACATAAAATTATATTCATTAATGAAAATATAAAACATGCTGTTTTTCTTAGTATTGCTAATTAAATTAAGCATATCTAAATTAAGGCAAAATATACTCTCTCTTGCTACAATTGAAATATTCTTATGATTCCAGAAGCGCTTGCTGCTGGCCCTACCCATCAGCTTGCAGGTTAACTCAGTTGTTTAAACACCTGTTCAGGTAAACCCAGTCAGGGGAAGGGGATCAACCTGCCCTTAAGGTAGCCAGAGACAGCTTCAAAAAAAAAAAAAAAAAAAGCGCTTCTCAAACCTGCCATCCTACAGAACAAGCCACCCCACCCTACCCCACCCGGCAGCCACCACAAGCCCTGCCCGTCCCCACAAGAGGTGGATTCATGGAAAGTAGGGACAGGGTAGCATGGGGTAAGTAACAAGTGGAAGGGCATCCAAGGAGAAGGAATGGAAAGGGAAAACAGGGAAGGTCTCCAATAAATTAGTACTTTTAAAAGAATCAAAATAAAGGAGCTTTGGTTGAGTCTGTGGTATAGCAAGCTAAGAGAATGAACACAGGCTGGAATGACAATGACAACTCTGCAAATAAATGTCCTTGCCTTCCACAGGGCTGAAAGACTGTTCTCGGCGAGAAGTTAGCAGAGTGGTCAAGATACCCCAGGAGAAGCAGCCCTCAGCTCTGCCACCCTTGGTGGGTGGGGGGAATGGGGTGTGCTAAGGGGACAAAAGCACAGTAAGTGGCCATCTGTCCATGAGAAGGCTGCACAGAGCCTCCAGACTAAGCCCAGGGGAGATGGTTACCAGGCCGTTGGTGTGGTTACACATGTCCCACAAGGGAATCAGGGCCAGGGTCACCCGGGAGCCGTCCTCCGTGGGAACTTGGTTTTGTCGAGTCATAACAGAAGAGACTGCCCACCTGCAACAAGCAGAACACAGCAAGTGAATCTGGAACATTCAGAAGCCACTGCAATAAGCAGGGTGCAAAAGCAGCCCACAGTCTAGGGTTACCGGACCCCTCTCTGAGGAGCCTCTCCTTGAATACCAAAAGCAATGCCTAGACTCTTCGGGGATCTTTTATTTTTTATTTTTTATTTTTTTCATTTCATTTTATTTTTTTCCTTGTTGCAAAACTTTTGCTTGTTTATTTATTTATTTTTATGGCTGGCTCAGCCTGCCCTGAGGGCAGGGCTAGTGCAGCATGTGGTGCAGGGGATCAAACCACAGTCCCTGCAGCCGCCCAAGCTTTTCTAAGCAGGTGCTTTAGACCACTGAGCCATCCTGCCAGGCCCCCTCTTCTGGGATCTTTTAAAACTAAATCCGGAAGAAGGGAGAAACAGGGAACTCAGAAAGGGCAGCCATGCTGTGATCAGAGACCAGGACCTTTTGGTGGGTCCCCAAGACTGCCAAACCCCACTTGGTCACCCGGTTCTTTTATCCAAATACAGACTCTGCACCTACTCTAAGTCTCAGTGAGAAGCAAATGGTAAAACTTCTTCCTGATCAAGAGCCCTTGAAGAATCTTAGAAATGGGGAAGGCAGCATTTTAGGACATAGTACAGTAAGAAGTCCCGTTTTACAGGAACCTCATCTACTAAAGGGAAAAATCCCATCAGCATTAATGCAATCTCTAGCCCCAGTGGACTGCCTATGCTGGTCTCCTTGCTAGAGCTAAGGACAACTACACAGGCACTGAAATGCCACTGGCTATCCAGGCTGCCTCCTGGGACCATCTCTGTCTAACCTACATATAGTCGCAGCAGGTCACGTACTAAAGTGTTCCCCTCATTGCCAGGATCCCACCCCAACACACACCCAGCCCTTACACCAACCTGTAGTCCTCGTAAGTGAAAGAATCCTTCAAGGGCAGTTTGTTGGCATGTGGATGGGTCTGGGAATGAGAAGTTTGGAAAGCAGAGGTAAAAAGGGAAAACAGAAATCAGTCAGCAGAATTTCATTATTTAGCTGCCTAACTGATCCTAACAAGAGCCAAATGAAGCCAGAGACGTCCAGCTGTGCTACTGAGGGATCATCGTGTTATTATGCTCCCATACATCACTGTCAACTTAATTTGTTGTGCCCAGCAACCGCCATAAATCTGCTCCTTCCTATTCCGATCCTAGAACCCAGAGGCACCACAGAGAACACCACAGGAGGAACTGGCTTCAGGCGGGCAGGCACACCCCGCCTCACCCTGGGCAGGCAGTGTCTGCACTCACCTGCACTAGGAGCCTGTGCCTCCCCGTCTCCTGGGCTCCAGCATCCAAGAGGAGCCAGCCCAGGCACACTAATAAACTGAGTTTGTTCCCAGCGCTCTGCCTTGGATCATTTGAGAGGATCAACGTATGTATATATGAATCCTATGCACTCTAAATGAGGACCACACAACAAAAACTCGAGCTCCTTTATGAGATTAAAGACATTTTACAAAGAGAAAACAAAAACCAGAAACCAGCATATTTTTAATTATGCTACTTTTTTTCTGAACAAAAGAACATTTGGTAAAAATATCTCTAACTTCACACTTAGGAGAAAATTTTATACACTTTGTATTCTCTCTTCACAATGCTGCCCCCCTTCAGGCACTTAAAACTTCGCCTCAATTAAGGAATTAAAAGCTGTAACAGTGTAATTTTAATCTCCAGTTTCAGTTACAGCTGACAGACAGATTGCAGCAAGCCATCAAATAACAAATGCTTAGTTCTGAGCCACAGACACAGCTCAGCCGTGGCTGCGGCCGCACTAACTGGGGAGCCACGCACAGCTCACTCTCCTCTGGCCACACCAGCATTCCAGGTGCAGCACAATTTGTCATCACTCACTGTAATGCATTTGCTGGCACCGTGTGCGGGGCAGCACAGGATGAGGCAAAAGTGGCTCAAACTCTAAATCAATTAGAAGACAAAGCCTTGCCCTCCGTACAGAGTTTCAGGCCAACTGTATCTCACAGAAGGCTGCCGGCTGGGCGCTGGTGTCCAACTTCCTGCTTCTCGCCTCTTCTGCGCCCAGTGTTAACCCTTTGGAAGATGAGCCCACCTGAGAGGAGACACCACAGCGGCCCTGGGTGTGAGTCACTTGAAGGCGGTTTGCAGGCAACTCCTGGCCAGCATGGCAGGTCAGGAAGCCCCGTTCCCAGGGGATCAATGCCATGGCCAGCAAGGACGGAGGGGCTGCAGAGCACTGCATTTCACTCCTCCTGTCAACACTAGTGAAGGGCCAGCCTTGCTCGGCTACCCATCCAGAACGAGGCTTCCATCTACTTATCAACCCCACCCATGGCATTGGTCAGGCTTTCGAAAGAGGCGAGGGAAGGGCACTAAAAGGGGCCGAGACTCCTAACTACAGGCACCCACACTGTATGCTGGACATGTCCACTGTGTACCACTCATGTACACTAGTAAAAATGCTCTGAAAAAGTACAGGGCAGAAGAGAAGAGCCGCTCCTCCCCACAAACTAACTGGATTGTAAAAGCTGCCACAGAAAAACTTCAAGCTGTAAAGAAAAGGGATTCAATTGCTAAAATTTCAATTTCACATTCTCTGATATATTCAAACCTTTGCATGTCCCAGTCCTTCAAACTCTAGGAGGTAAATGCTACTGTTCTGTTATTTTTAAATATTTTAATTTACTTAAACTATGGAATTTACTCTGATATTTCCAAAGTTGGTAAAATTCAATGCTAAATCCCATAAATACTAAAAATTTCACATCTTCTCTCACAAAGCTTGGCTTATTAAATAAGAGAAAAGATTACAATTTTGAAAGCCAGAATGCTGAATCTCAAAACAGCTTGGGGAAGCAGGCATAATGCTGCACACCTGTAATCACTTCTATTGGGGAAGCTGAGGCAGGAAGATCACAAGTTCAAGACCAGCCAGGGCAACTTGGTGAGGGCCCTCTCAAAACAAACAAACAAAAGTGACAAGTTGAGAAAGAATCTTCCAACATGGATTTTTAAACTAAGTCTTGGAACCCACAAAATTACTCAAATGTAGGTTATCTCTGGAATGAAAGGATGAAAGGTCAACTCTCCAAAATGTCCCTTTCTGTTTATATGCAATTGCTTATCTATAAATTCATGCTCACAGTCTTAACAAAGTCATTAAAACAAAACAAAAAAGAACAAATGTAAATGCATTTTTCAGATTGAGTTTGATGATTATTCTGGCAGTACAACTGTTACATAATATTTTCAGTGTTAGAAATAGTTGTTCTTGTCTTCTTAAAAGGCCAGGGTGTGCCTACTGCACGCAGTTCTGGTATAAAAGCTATTCTGCGGTGACACATGCACTTAACTGTTACACCTAAGCCAAGTGTGACAGGAGAAGGCAAAAGCTTCCATGTCTGTGGGCAAAGAGGCTGGAACTTCCGTGGCAGCAGTGCCACCTACTGGCCTTGTGGCAGTGAAGCTGCGAGCACAGAGCTAGGACACAGCTCCTGCAATTTGCGCTAACCGTGGGCTCACCCAACAACACAGCCACCACTCACCTTCACTGAAGACCGACTTGGTTTCTAAAAAAAAGTCATACACCTAAAAATTATTATACAATAACTTTATAAGCATCCAAGAGCATTCAAATATCGAAAACAATTTGTCTATAAAAGTATTTAATACTGTATATTTTTACTTGTTCTGGAAAAATGAACAGGCCAAGACTATAAACGATTTTCATTTAGCACTTAATCGAGTCTTTCCCCTGTATCCAAAGACTAAAAACTCTCTTCTAAAAAGGAGCTTCATCTGCGGCCACCTGAGAGTCCTTCAAATGCTCCTAGGTCAAGGTGTAGGAGCCCACCCAGGATGGGCTCACCACTCCCTGCCCCTGGGAGGCCGTGTCTAATCTGTGCTCTGAAACAAAAATTCAGAATGTACACAGAAAACTGAACTCTCTGTGGTCAACTGATTGTAGCTGTAACTGCAGTTTCCAAAACACAGATGCACCCAGGACAAGGAAGGGTGTCTCCAAAAATGGCCACAAGATGACAGTGACCAAAGCCCTAGACACCAAGAAAAACTGGGCAGGAAGGGCCTGCCAGTCACTATCCCAGCTGGGTCCCAGCGAGTGCAGCTTCAGAAGGAGCCCATTGTCTTCAGATTTCTCTGTGGTGGATGCTCTGACCTTCTTGAACATAATCAGCATTCAACTTCAGGAGTCGAGCCCCGCTCCTGCCCAGCCCAGAGCACTGAGGGGTGCACGTGCACAGCGCGTGCTAGAGCCTGGGGTAAAGCTGGGCACCTGTCCGGTCGCTTCCCACTCCCCCTGCATGACACAGTAGTACTGTGCCTAGTACAAAATAATCACTATGTTTGGTAAAGATTAATATCTGAAACTGTTTGTTTGGCTTCAATAAAAAGCAGCAATATTACTAAATATGTAAGTATGACATTTTGAAGAATTTACCATATTGCATAGGTCTGGTAACGATGCTTAAGGAAATTAAAAATCACTACAGTCAGCAGATTTGATCCTTATTAAAGTTCTGTCTTGAACTATCATTCACATAAAACAAAAATAAACCAAGAAGAAATTTAAATAAAACCTACAGATTATAAGTGTTTGAAGATGAAAAAAATGAATGATATTCTGGCTTTAAAAAATTGATTTAGCAAGCAGCTTCTCTTTATAGTCCCTTGATAAAAATGAAATCTCCCTAACAAACACTTAATAAAACCTGCCAATATCTCTGGAAAGAAAAATGACACAAATGCATTAAGTATTAAATACTCTTGGAAAAAGTCACATATTCCATGAATTTTTGATGTACTATCTTGACATTAATGTAAAACCTTGATATTTATAATTGACAGATATTTAATAAAGTATAAAGGAAGATGGCCGCCACGCAGTATGCAAATTTTTCAGGTTGATCAGAGAACAGAGATGCAGACACACACGTGCACTAAATAAACAGTTAATATGCGCCATGCAGATCCACCACAGCCTGCTATAAGCTCACACCCCGACCCTTTATGGGGAGCCACAATAAGGAAGGCTCATTATATGAGAATTCCTAATACAGCAGCATCCAGTGCAAGAGACAGCTTTAAACAGGAACAGCTCTGCACAGAAATAAATACATGGAGCCAAAGGCGGTTTTTGTTTTTAACACTGAGCAATGAGCATTTTAAAAATAAAGGTAAGCACCTCCAAAAATATATGGAAAGGTATTTCCTAGAACAGTTCTCTAAGGAAATTAATTTGACCTAAAGAAAGATTCAAAAATCTCTGGGGAGGAAAAAGGGCCAGAGCACAGAAAGGGCTCAAGGATGCAAGCACCTCCAAACGCCAGGCCTTCTCCCCCTTAAGCAGTCCTCACTCCCTTCAACAGCTACAAGGACTGGTGCTCAGCTCACAGAGGACCCCACACTCCTGCACAGAGCCTACACTCTGCTACGGTGCAGAACCAATTATTAATTTCCACACTATGCACTGTAGTTCAGTGACAGTTGGAAGGCTGCAGAATAATAAAATGTATTTTAGATGTCGTACCTATCTTGTCCTGATGAAAAGCCATAACACGCTGTTAAACTGTCCTAACTAAAATACATCTGGGAAAATAAATACATCTGGATGTATCTCTTACTTCATGTCATACAGTATAAAGGGACAGCCAGGTTAGCTAGTCAGGGTTACACAAACCCAACTCCAGAGATGGGCCCATCTCATGAATTTCTACAAAGACAAAACTAGTGCAGAACCTCATACTTGGGCTCTGAGGGTGGACACGGCCATACACACTACAGAGCTGTGCCACGTGGCCACACGGCCAGGGCCCAGTATCGACACCTCCCACTGCTTCTCTGCTGGCTGCAGGGTGCCTGACCTCAGCACATGTTCTGTTCTTCCAAACTGAAGGACAACAGAAGCCACAGCAATCCCATGGCTCATCCAGAAAGCCTGAGACCCTGGTTCTCCTCCAGAGGAAGCACAAGGGGCTTTCGCTGGGGGAGGAGGCAGAATGCAGGAGCATGGGGGCAGGAGACAGGCAGTAGCTACTCCGCAGAGACAGCAGCAGGGACACACAGGGCCACCACACAGGCCTCATGAAGCTGCATGGAGACCAATGAGCCCTCCTACTTGTATTTTATTTCCTAAGTGGATATAGCACAATTTAGCAGGCAAATATTGACTGGGGCATCTATTGACTCTAAAATCTAGTTTTGGTGACCCTAAACCAGAATCAGAGTACAGTTCATACATTCCACTCTTGGGGGAAAATCTATTTAGGGCTTTTATTTTTAAATACAGATTACATCCAACTCTGGAGAATTTTCCATCATATAGCTCTTTAAATTCACTCAGTATGATCAAATAAAAATATAACCACATCAATATACATTTCATTAGGACTTGCTACTTTACTTTTCACTTACAATTTTCTGTGACAAATCTGTATTACTTTATAATAAAAATTAAACAAAAACTGAGATTAGTAGAGAAACAGAATTGTTCAATAACTTCATAAAACTGCTTTTAGGATGGCTCAATCTGCAATCTACGTAGTTTAACTCAACTGCAGCTTATCGAAACACCACAAGAAAGGTTTCCATAATGTCTGCATTAGTCACCATTTGTATACCCCAGAGAGAGAAAATCAACTATGAACAGACTGTCAGAGTCAATTGGCACTTGGGGTAAGGGTTAGGACAGGTCTCACTGAGTAGGCCAGACTGGCCTTGAACCCAAATCCTCATGCCTAAGCCTGTCAAGGCTGCCACCTCAGGTGTGCTCCACCATTCTGAACTTCAAACAATATTTTCAACTGTCAGTCATTTATTCACTCAACAAGTATTTACTGACTTAGAAAATGAAAGCTAGGAGCAAGTAAAAGGAAGGTTACAGAAGAAATTCATATATATATGTGTGTGTGTGTGTGTGTGTGTGTGTGTGTGTGTGTGTGTATACATATACACATACATTCTCCCATTTTTTTGGTACTGAGAACTGAACCCAGGGGTTCTGCACTGAGCTACACCATCAGCCTTTTTTACACTGAGACAGGGCCTTCTTAAGTTGCCCAGGCTGGGCTCAAGCCCGCAGTCGTCCTCCAGCCTCAGCTTCCTAGCTGGGATTATAGGCAGGCACTGCCATGCAGGCTTTCAGCAAGTATTTACCCCAACTGGTAGAGTGAAATCATGAGCAGATGCCATGGAAAAGTCAGCAGGGCAGCTTAAAGAGAAGCACAGGACAGAGGCGAAAACAGCCGGTATAAGGAGCAGAGTTGCTCTCCTGCTTTGCAGAAGCCTCCTTCCACCTGCACCCCTGCCTGCAGGGCCCTCCATCCTGGGCATGATGCTACCTATGACATTTCTTGACTCTCACTGAGGTAGGGTTGTGTCTTTGATCACAGTGAAGCCCCAGTGCCCTGCACCCTACCCCATCCAGCGACCCCTATCTCTTTGATCCAGAAGGGAGACTCCCGGCCTTCTTGGGGACAATGGAGGATGTGTGTGCAAGTGGGCCTGGGAAGTTGCTACTGACCAATCTGCAGGCCTGAGCAATGGTCAGGAATGGGAAGTGGCAAGTTCTCCACACAGCATGATGCTAGGATGAGGCCAGGAGCCCCTCCTAGCCCCAGCACAGGCAGCTCCCGGCACCTCCCCGCTGTACTTTTGCACTTCTGCACTGTTAGTGAACTAGTGAACAGAGTGCTTCCTGTCTAGAGATCAGGGAACCTCCTCACTTGCCTTCAAGGAGCAAGATGCCACATGCTGCCATGCTGCACCAGCACCACTCCCGGGGGCACTGAGCAGCCAGAAATGGGCGTGGTGGTGGCACATGCCTGTAATCCCAGCTCTGGGGAGGCTGGAAACAGGAGGATCACTATGACTCCAAGCTGCACAGTGAGACCCTGGATCAAATACCTTTTTTAAAAAGGAGCAAGACAGACCAAAGCCCCAGTCCTTGCCCACATGGTCACCAGTTCTCCCAGTGACCTCTTTGGGATCACCCTATGCATGCAGAGCAGTGGACCTGCTGGTAACCCCAACAAGACATCTAAGGGTGCTTGAGCCTCTGTTTCTGCATCTGGTAGGTGACTTCTACCTTCGCTTGGGATCGACAAAGCCTATGTTGATCTTGGATACCCTGGTGCCCCTGCCATCTCCCTCTGTGGGTTGACTGAAGGACTCCAAGCCACCCTGAGCCTACTTTAGAGGTCTGCAAAGTATCACTAAGCACACTTAGTGGGGTACACACAGGACTCGGGTATGGCTCGGCGCAAAGCACTTGGCTTGTGCATGTAAGGCCCTGGGTGCAAAACTCAGCACTAAAAAAAAAAAACAAATAATATAGTTGTAACTCGTCAATCATCACTAAAGAAACTAGAAACAGACAGAATACAAAGCAGTTAATGCTGGGTAACAGCATATCTGCATCAAAAACCAAGCTCAAATTATTTATCTTCAGTTTCATTTGGTATTGTTTTCTTTTCATTTGAGCTATTTTAGGTTTCAAGGATTCTGGGTAAGCCTTCTGCACTCTGTTTAACAACCAGAGTCATCAACTAATTCTAGAAAGACAGTTGGTGACCAAATTTGTGTATAGGGAGCTGACACAGGAGCTGCACGCTGACCATGGCCAGGGCAAGGCCTCCCTATGGCTTATACAGAAAGCTCTTTGTGACCATGATCAGGGAAAGGCTAAAAGTCGCCAGACTGGAGAGAGAGAGAGAGAGAGAGAGAGAGAGAGAGAGAGAGGG
>PVJA010048121.1:0-14335 GCA_004027025.1 Myocastor coypus | reverse complement strand
TTTTAATTTTTAATTTTATTTATTTTTTTCTTGTTTCACAACCTTTGTTTATTCACTCATTTTTATGGCTGGCTCAGCCCGCCCAGAGGGCAGGGCTGGCACAGCATGTGGAGCCGGGGATCGAACCACAGTCCCTGAAGCCGCCCAAGCTTTCCCAAGCAGGGCTTTAGACCACTGAGCCATCCTGCCGGGCCCCATTCTAGGCCTTTTCTTAAAAAAAAAAAAATATTGAAAGGGCTGAAGATGCAACTCGGTGGTATATTACTTGTCTATTTGTAATACCCCAGGCTCAGTCCCAGTACTAAAAAGAAAAGAAAAAGAAAATTGGAATATATTCTTTTATTAGAAGTTCTTATAAGGCTGGCCAAATAGCTCAGTGGATTAAGGCACCCACAAGGAGCTGCAGGGGCCAGGTGTTCAATCCCCAGGCCTGCCATGCTGGCCCCTGGGGGCACTAACATGGCAATTGAAACTGATCATAGTGATACATGCCTGTAATTCCACTTCTTGGAAGGCTGTAAACAGGCCGATTACTATGAGTTCAGTCTAGTAGTAAGACACCCTGTACACCCTTCCCTAAAATTAAAAAAAAAAAAGTTGTTATAATGTATTAGAAAAAAATCGTAGTGTCCTTCAGATTCAAGGAAGTAGAATAAATGAAAATCTTTATTTCATTAAAAAAAATTCTTGAGCCAAATTTGACCTTCTGCACTATACCGTTCACCAAGATTATATTCTTTTGAGTAAAGTTAGATTTTACTTAAATAATGGCATATCATAGCTGGTGTCCCTGACATTTGGTAGAGTTGGACTATTGCTTTAATAACCTGTTTTGAGGCACAGATACCTACAGATGGAGATCTGTCATTCTAGTTAAATCTTTTCTTTGCCTAAGTGCCTGCTAAGGCAAGTGCAGGGAACAGGATTCAGTGCCTGGTGCCACAGGCTGCACCTACGCTGCCCCTGGATGCAGTGAGCCAGCCACTGAGACCAGGTGTGGTGGCACATGCCTGTAATCCCAGCACTGATGAGGCTGAAAACAGGAGGATAGCTACAAGTCCAAGCTGCATAGTGAAGTCCTGTACCAAATATATATATATATTTTTTAATCTTTTGGGCCTGGCAGGATGGCTCAGTGGTCTAAAGTGCCTGCTTAGGAAAGCTTAGGCAGCTGCAGGGACTACAGTTTGATCCCCGGCACCACATTTTGCGCCAGCCCTGCCCTCAGGGCAGGCTGAGCCGGCCATAAAAAATAAATAAAAGTCCTGAAACAAGAAAAAAAAAATTTTTTTTTTTAAATCTTTTGTGACAGAAATATTGGGACTTTGATAATTATAATCAAGACTATAGGAAAACAACTGTGGTCCCCATATGAGGGACTAGAACACTGTATATTCTCTTTCCTTTCTTGTTTTTATTACATCTTTATTACCTATCTTTCTTACATCCAAGTCCTGCTTTTCTCCGCATGTCAGGTTTAGTCCCTCAAACCACCAACCTGGAATAACTCCTCGCAAGATCTTAATCATCTTATCTCACCTTCATCCTAGAGAAGAAATGACTTATCCTGCTCTAGGTCAGAACATCATGAGAAAAAATTGTTGGTTGCATTTGAAGCAAACATGGTGTTTTGTTTTGTTTTGTTTTGTTTTTCAGTATTGGGGATTAAATGCAGGGCCTCACAAAGGCTAATATGCATCATCATTGAGCTACCACCCCCACCCCCCAGCCCATACATCTATCTTTAAATCAGTTACTATGGATAGGGCACAGGTCAGGTAGGGCATGGAAACCTCCAGTTTTGTCCACTTTCTTACAATGATCAGAAGGGCAAGGAGCAATTCCATAATAAGCACTCAAATAATTTTGGAATTAACCACATACTTGAAGTATTGTCTATATTTAATGATTCTCAAATCCAGTTTTCCAGCCTTAAAAACTATCTGTAATTCAGAATGTCTCTTTGACAGCATCACATGGAGCATCACTGATATCTTAAATTTAAGATAGAATTCTTGTTTTCTTCCTCCAAACTCTGGTCCTCTGTAGTTTTTCCTACCTTGGTAGGTACCACCAGCGCTCAGCTGCTGAAGCAAAGATTTCTAGACATTTTTATTGATTGTTTTCTCTCATCACCCACATCTATCCATTATCAGATTGTGTTAGGGCAGCCTATCAACACATCAGGAATTAGCTCCATCCCCATTCCTGTCTCAGCTATCACAACAGACCAAACTACCCTCATTGCTTGCTTTCACTGATGTGTAGCATCCTAACTGGTCCCCCATGCTTCTGCTTTTTACCCACTGATAATCCACTCTCCATGAAGCAGCCAGAGGGTTTAGCTCACCATATTTCCTTTAGAACTATTCAGTTGTTTCCCCTCATACTGAGGAGAAAGTCTTCATTTACTCACCTAATATATTATTTATATGCGTTGGCTCTTGCTTACTCTTCAGTTTAACCACTCTAATACTATCTGTACCATACTGACTTACCTTCTGTTTATCTTTTTTATTTTTATTTTTATTTTTATTTATTTATTTATTTATTTATTTATTTATTTATTTATTTTGTCTTTTTGAGACAGGGTCTCATTATGCAGTTCAGACTGGCCTTGAGCTCACTTTTGTAGCCCAGGCTGGTCTCGAACTCGCACCGATCCTCCTGCCTCAGCCTCCGGAGTGCTGGGATTACAGGCGTGCGCCACCACGCCCAGCCTGTTTATCTTTTTTAATTAATTCCTCCTGTAGGGCTTTTGTACCAGTTATTCTCTGCCTAAATGCTCTTTGCCTGGATCTTTGCAAGACTGGCTCCATCTCATTATTCAGATTATAATATCATTAAATTCTAATGTCATTAGGTGACTAGATGGTCTAATAAAAAGTAGCCACTTGGTCTGCCTTACATCAGACTACGGTAATTCTTTGTACAAAATTTGTCGAATTAAAAAAATTCAATAGATGAATTATTTTTGTCTCCCTCTTTAAATGCTAAGAAGAACCTTATCTTGTTTTCTCTTACGTATTTGTGCAATTCAATGAATTTTAGAAAACAAAGACACCTCTATAGCTATCTAGATCATGATATAAAATTACAAATCCCCAAAGGTCGACTCTAAGTCAGACCTTGCCACAAGTGTATAGTATTCTGACATTGGACTCTAGCTTTGTCTGCCATTGAACATTTGATGGATGAAACCTCATATAATAAGGTTCATTACTATCCATGCTGTTACGATTCCATTATATGAATATAACACAAGTTGTTTATTTAAATGTCAAAAGGCATTTGAATGATTTTCAGTGTTTAGATGTTGTAAAACTACTAACGAACATTCTTGTACACCACTTTTGGTGTGCTATGTACTCTTACATTGAGTATATATCTTTGAGTGGAATTAGTCAAGATTCACATATATTCATTATTAAAATATAAGATAATAAAAAAGAAAATAAGACAATATTAAATAGTTTTCCTTAATAGTTTCAGCAGTTTAAGAGTCCCAGTGTCTGAGAATTCTAGTTACTTCATATCCTTGAAAACGGTTTATCATTTTCTTAAAAGCATGTTTGAGGCTGGTGAGATGGCTCAACCATCTAAAGTGCCTGCTTAGGCAAGCTTAGGCAACCACAGGGACTACTGTTCCATCCCTGACACCACATGCTGCGCCAGCCCCACTCCCAGGGCAGGATGAGCCAGCCATAAAAAAATAAAAAATAAAAAATCACGTTTGATACGCTGTCAATCCAAGTCAGGCAGAAGGAATGGTGTTTGATCCCTAAACCCACACTTAAGGCAGTATGAGCCCACCAAAAAAAAAAAAAAAGTATGTTTGAGGTATGTACTAATATGACATTGTCATTTTAAGTTATTTTTCTTGTGATTGTACACTTTTGTATTAACAATTTAGACTTTCCCTTGTATGAAATCTTTGTGAGGCTGGGCATGGTGGCGCACCCCTGTAATCCCAGCACTTGGGAGGCTGAGGTAGGAGGATCAGTGCGAGTTTGAGACCAGCCTGGGCTACAAAAGTGAGCTCAAGGCCAGCCTCAACTGCATAGCAAGACCCTGTCTCAAAAAGACAAAAAAAAAAGAAAGAAAGAAAGAAAAGAAATCTTTGTGAAAGTCCCTTAGCCATTCCATTTTGTAAATTAATTGTAATAGACAATATACTCACCTTCTCCCAGATGCCTTTCATATGATGTTGTTTTGAGCCTATTCATTTACTTGTCTTTCATTCTCAATGGTTTCTTTCAATGAATATAAGTTTTTAATTTGAGTGATAAATTCAATTTATCATTGTAGTTAGTACTTTTTTTTTTTTTTTTTAGACAGGGTCTCACTGCATATAGGTCATGCAAGCCTTAAACTCACTATGGAGACTAGGGTGCCTCAATCTCACAACAATGAGGCCTCTCCTGCCTCATCCTTGCAAGTGCTGAGGTTACAAGTGTGCACCATCATACCTGGCATGTGGTTAGTACTTTTTATGTACCTAAAAATATTTACAGTATTTTTGACTTCCCCAAAGTAGTAAAGATATTCAGCTGTTATTAACTACAAGTCTTATTTTTTGGCTCTATACATTTAGCCCTAAAATCCAACTGAAACTGACATTTGTTCATGGTGTGAGGTATGGGTCAAGGCAAATTTGTTTTCAAATAAATATTCAGTTGATATGCCAATTTTATCTATTGGAGAAAAAACATCCTTTGTAGACTTCCTGTAACCATTTTCATAAACCTTTTAACTATATATATATGTATGAATCCACTTCTGGATTCTCTTTCCTGTTCATTGGTGTATTTGTCTATGCTGAAATTAGTTCTACATTAAGTTAATTACTAAAACTTTTAAGTCTTCATAGGCCATGGATATAGTGGAGCGGCACAGCAACTACCTGAGTTTGATTCCCAGTTAACAACAACAATAAAAAGTCTTCATAATCTAGTAATATAAATCCTCCAGCTTTGTTCTTCAAGATTGTCTTCGCTTTGCACCATATTTTACATTTTTCTTTTCTTTCTTTCTTTCTTTCTTTCTTTCTTTCTTTCTTTCTTTTCTTTTCTTTTCTTTTCTTTTCTTTTCTTTTCTTTCTTTTTGTGGGACCAGGGTTCTTACACTTGCCAGGCAGGCACTTGTGCCACAGAGCTATCTCCCTGGCCCTCATATTTTGTATTTCCATAAGCATTTAACATCTTTGCATCCATTTTATATATAACATTGATGGGCCAGCCTGATAGCTCAGCAGACTAAAGTGCCTGTTTAGGCAGAGCACAGCAGCTGGGGTTAGATCCCCATGTGTGCCACCCACCCCACACCCTCACCCCCACCCCCCAGCCCCCACTCCCCGGCTCCCTGAGATAGTGACTTGAGAATGGGCGTGTACTGTAATCCCAGCTCTTTGGAGAATGAAAACAGGAGGATCACTGGCAGTCCAGTCTGCATAGTGAGAACCTATAGACCCTTCCTAAATATAGAGGGAAAAATAAATAAATAAATAAATATATATATATATATATATATATATATATATATATATATATATATACACACACACACACACACACATATATAATTGCTTTATTTGTTTTGTTTTTTCAGCTAGTTCAGGCTGCCTTAAGGGCTGGTCTGGTAAGGCATGAGCTGGGGATCAAACTACAGTCCCCTGTGCCTGACTAGGTTTGCCCAAGTAGGGTTTAAACAACTGAGCTAACCCACAAGCCTCAATATTTACATATTCTTAAGTTTTTTTCTAACCTACATTTTTTATTGACATCTTTCCATGTCAGTCCATACTTTCTTATTTTTGTTTTTATTTAAGGCAGAGTCTCACTTTGTAGTTCGGGCTGCCTTGAGTTCACTGTGTAACCTAGGCTGGCCTCAAATTCATAGCAGGCCCCTGTCTGATCCCAGTGCTGGGATCACAGGCATGTGCCACCACCTGGCTTGTATTCTTAGTAATACATGATGTTCAACAGGCTTATCAGAAGGATGAACTAAGGTATCTACCATGGTGTTTTTATGATTTGGTCAGTTAATAAAGCATCTGCTTCCAAATTGAAAAAAAAAAAAAAAATAATACATGATGTTGTCTTGTTGGTTCCCACGTGTTATCCTTAGAACATATAAGGAACATCTTTGTTTTCTTTTCTAAACCTAATTCCTTGAGGAATTTTGAACATTTATACTTAGCCACAAGTTGTGCTTGCTCAGGCAGCACAAATGCTGTGCTTACCCTAAGGACTGGTACTGTTAGTCCATGTACTGTGGCCAAAGCCATGATGGACAGAAAACATCCCTGATCTTGGGATGTACATAACGAATACTGACAATTGAATGCAATTATGGGTAAGAGAGGCAATTGAACAAATGGCTAAAATTATGAATGCTGGAGTCAGTGCCTGAATTTGAAAAACTTTTTTTTCCACTCATCAGCCATATGTTTTCTAAACATTTACTTTTCCTCTTTGTGTCCCAAGTTCTTATCTCTCTCTCTCTCTTTTTAATTTTTTTTTTTTTTCCTTGTTTCAGAACTTTTGTCTGTCTGTTTGTTTATTTTTATGGCCAGCTGTGGTGCCGGGGATGACACCAAGGTCCCTGCAGCCGCCTACAGGCCCTTTAAACCACTGAGCTCAGCCGGGCGTGGTGGCTCACGCCTGTAATCCCAGCACTCAGGAGGCTGAGGCAGGAGGATTGGTGTGAGTTGAGACCAGCCTGGGCTACAAAAGTGAGCTCAAGGCCAGCCTCAACTGCATAGCGAGACCCTGTTTCAAAAAGACAAAAAAAAAAAAAAACACTGAGCCATCCTGCTGGGTCCCTCTCTTTTCTTTTTTTCAATGAGCAGAACAGGACCAGCAGGATGGCTCAGTGGTCTAAAGCGCCTGCTTAGGAAAGCTTAGGCAGCTGCAGGGACTATGGTTTGACCCCTGGCACCACATGCTGCGCCAGCCCTGCCCTCAGGGCAGGTTGAGCTGGCCATAAAAATAAATAAATAAACAAACAAAAATTCTCAAACAAGAAAAAAAATAAAATGAGCAGAACATATTTATTGAGGAGAAAGAAAGCTCCTGTCCGAGAGAGGGACAGGAGAGGGAGTCCCAAGTAGGTGTCCCCCTGCAAGTTCTCTTTCAAAATAAATAAAGTGAGTGAAGGGAGATTTATCCCCATAGTGCTTAAGAGTCAAGTAAAATGTTAAGCTCTGTCCAGGGTCTAATATTAGATAGGTAAATTAAGTATTAGCTATTATTATGTTAATAGTTATTTCTAGAAAAATGAAAACATCCCATAAGTGGGTCGTTGAAAGATATATGTTATACAAACAGATACTGGGTTTTTTTTGATTTGTCTTTTTTTTTTTGTCTTTTTGAGACAGGGTCTCGCTATGCAGTTGAGGCTGGCCTTGAGCTCACTTTTGTAGCCCAGGCTGGTCTTGAACTCGCACCGATCTTCCTGCCTCAGCCTCCCGAGTGCTGGGATTACAGGCATGAGCCACCACGCCTGGCTCAGATACTGTTTTATAAATTAATTTAGTGTCTTTGTTTTTGTTTTTATTTTTTGGAACTGGGAATCGAACTCAGAACCTTGTGCTTTCTAGTCGGGCACTTGTGCCACTGAGCTGTGACTCTCGCCCCCTGCAAATTAATTTTGAATTTTATTCTTCTATTAATTCTATTCTGTTTAATGCCATTTTGGTAATAGACTACACATACTGAATGAATGAATGAATGAATGAATGAATGAGTGAATGTCCATGGATTCTGTAGAGACTGTTTTAGGAGTGGAAGGAATTGTGTTGATTAAATTAATTTTCTCATTTCAGGTTTGAAAGATTAGAAGTCCTAGCTGTATTCGCTTCCACAGTCTTGGCACAGCTGGGAGCCCTCTTTATATTAAAAGAAAGGTATATTTATATATATTACTCTAAAGCTCACCAATGACACAATTAGGAATGTGATTAAATCCAGTGAAGTACATCTGGTTTAAAAGAGTATACAAATTAAGATGATAAATGCTAGAGTCTTTGAGAGTATAATTGCTTCTTGTTTCTCATAATTTTTCCCTTGCTTTTTCACTTATCTTATTTCACCTTTTGATGTTACTAAATTCAGTCATAGCTGAGAATAAAAGAAAAAAAGATTCAGTCAGACATGGTTTTTTTTTTTTTTGTCTTTTTGAGACAGGGTCTTGTTATGCAGTTCAGGCTGGCCTTGAGCTCACTTTTGTAGCCCAGGCTGGTCTCAAACTCACACCGATCCTCTTGCCTCAGCCTCCTGAGTGCTGGGATTACAGGCGTGCGCCACCACACCCGGCCCCAGTCAGACATGTTTTTTTTTTTTTTTTTTTTTTTTTGCTTTTTTGAAACAGAGTCTCACTATGCAGTTCAGGCTGGCCTTGAGCTCACTTTTGTAGCCCAGGCTGGTCTCGAACTCACATCGATCCTCCTGCCTCAGCCTCCCAAGTGCTGGGATTACAGGCGTGCACCACCACGCCCGGCTAGTCAGACATGTTTTGACACTCGTTACAAACCCATGGAAACAGGTTTGGTACAGAAAGATTGACATAAAATATAAAGAATAAGTTGTGAGTATCCTTGCCTCATCACTGCTAATAATAGTTGAATATAACATTAAAAGATTTTGTGAGGGCTGGCCAGATAGCTCAGCAGATTAAAGCACCAATCCCGGAGCCTGCCATGCCAGCCCTGCCCCTGGGGTGCACTGAAATGGCAATTGAGTTGGTGTGGGGTCCCATGCCTGTAATCCCAGCTCTTGAAAGGCTGTAAACAGGTGGATCACAACAAGTCTGACCTAGTAGTGAGACCCTGAATATCCTGTAGACCCTTCCCTAAAATGATAAAAAAAAAAAAAAAAAAGATTTTGTGATTTTTTTTGTTTGTTTGTTTCAGAACTTTTGTTTGTTTGTTTATTTATTTTCATGTCCAGCTCAGCCTGCCCCAAGGGCAGGGCTGGCGCAGCATGTGGTGCTGGGGATCGAACTGTGGTCCCTGCAGCTGCCCAAGTTTTCCTAAGCAGGCGCTTTAGACCAGTGAGCCATCCCGCCGCGCCCCAGATTTTGTGATCTTAAAATAGATTATGTACTTAATATATCCTTTTAGTTTTGTAATTGGTAGGATTTACCAATGTATTTTTTTTTTTTCTTTCTTTTAGTGCAGAACGCTTTTTGGAGCAGCCTGAGATACACACGTGAGATTTACTTTTAACATAACATATACTTTGCTATTACGTTTGACTCTTAATTATTATTTGCTGTATTATTTAGAACAGTTGCTTTGCCCAGCATTAGAGTTCAGTGTGTGAGAGTGTGATAACATATAGTTCACTATGGTTTCAAAAACAGAATCCTTTCATCTTTAACAGTTGCAGGCCTTGAATACTTTGTAATATGGCCTGTCCATCTCAATTTAGATCCTTCAATATGGGGCCCGGCAGGATGGCTCAGTGGTCTAAGGTGCCTGCTTAGGAAAGCTTAGGTGGCTGCAGGGACCGCAGTTCGATCCCCGGCACCACATGCTGCGCCAGCCCTGCCCTCAGGGCAGGCTGAGCCAGCCATAAAAATAAATAAATAGGGCCCGGCGGGATGGCTCAGTGGTCTAAACCCCCCGCTTGGGGAAGCTTGGGCGGCTTCAGGGACTGCGGTTCGATCCCCGGCACCACATGCTACGCCAGCCCTGCCCTCAGGGCAGGCTGAGCTGACCATGAAAATAAATAAACAAACAAACAAAAGTTCTGAAACAAGAAAAAAAATAAAATAAGTAAAATTCTTTAAAAAAACAGCAACAAAGCTGGGTGTGCTGGCGCACGCCTGTAATCCCAGCACTTGGGAGGCTGAGGCAGGAGGATCGGTGCGAGTTCGAGACCAGCCTGGGCTACAAAAGTGAGCTCAAGGCCAGCCTGAGCTGCATAGCGAGACCCTGTCTCAAAAAGACAAAAAAAAAAAAAAAAAAAAAAAACGGCCAAATTTACCACCTTGCTAAAGGGCCAGCCAGATAGCTCAGTGAATGAAAGCACCTGCTTACGCAGACACAGGGTGCAGAGTTTTATACCTCAAATACAGTGCCAGCCCCACTCCCAGGGCACACAGCAATTGAAACTGGGTGTAGTGGTGCCTGCCTGTAATCCCACCTCTAGGAGGCTGAAAAACAGTAAGCATCACTGTGACTCTGATTTGTGGACTGAGAATCTATAGACCCTCTATAATAAAGAAAGAAAGAAAAAAAGAAAGAAAGCTGGGTGTGGTGGCACATACCTATAATCCCATCACTGAGGAGGCTGAAAACAGTAGGATCAATGAATCTGAACTATATACCAAGACCCTGAGGGGCCAGGGATGTAGCTCAGTGGCACAGCACCTGCCTAGCAAGCACAAGGCCCAGAGTTCGATTCCCGGTACAAAAAAAAAAAAAAAAAAAAAAAAAAGTAAAAAGACCAAAAAAAGTCCCTTTGGAAAAAAAAAAAAAAAAAACCCTTTGGGGCCCAGCGGGATGGCTCAGTGGTCTAAAGCGCTTGCTTGGGAAAACTTGGGCGGCTTCAGGGACCCCGGTTTGATCCCCAGCACCACATGCTGCGCCAGTCCTGCCCTCGGGGTGCGCTGAGCCGGCCGTAAAAATGAATGAATAAATAAACAAAGGTTCTGAAACAAGAATAAAAATAATAAAATAAATAAATAAACAAAAGTTCTGAAACAAGAAAAAAATAAATAAATAAAAATTAAAATTAAAAAAAAAAAATAGATCCTTCAATATTTACAGACAACCACTAAGCCAGTCCCTGTAATTGCAAATTTCACTTCCCAAATCTTTCTTTGTACCTATAGCAAAATATGTCTGCATTACTCACTTACTTGCCAAATTTATGAACATTACTTATTTTAATCAATTAGGAAAGTTTGGTTTATATAATATTAGCCAAATACCATTAATATTGATTGAAATTTATGACATCAATTACCTGTAAGAAGATGGTAATGGTAGGAGTCCTTTTTTTGTCTTAAATCCAAAGGAATAGACAGGGAATAGAATGTCAAGCAGAAGGCCGAGCGAGGTAGCGCACACCTACAACCCCAGCACTTGGGAGGCTGAGGCAGGAGGATCAGTGAGAGCTGAAGACCAGCCTGGGCTACAAAAGTGAGCTCAAGGCCAACATGAACTGCGTAGCGAGACCCTGTCTCAAAGAGACAAAAAAATATATATATATATCAAGCAGAGATATTGTCTCTAGAAATACCAGACCAGTGAAGCATCTCTCAGCCTCTCTATATACTGAAATGATATATTCATATTACCAAGAAAAAAATAAAGGTAAATATGTTAATTTTTGTTTTTTTCTAGGGGAAGATTATTAGTTGGTACTTTTGTCGCTCTTTCTTTCAACCTGTTTACGATGCTTTCTATTCGGAATAAACCTTTCACTTATGTCTCTAAAGGTATGTTTTTTATTTATTATTTTTAAAATGCAATTAATTTCTCATTTGTTTTATTAACTCTTAAATCAGCAAGGAAATCTATTTCTGGAAACAAGGGAATACCAGCCCATTGATTTTCAGATCTTCAGTGAATTTTCAAACAAAATTTCATTAGCTCAAACTTTGAAATCTCACATTGCTTACAAAACAGATAGGGGGGTCAGAGAGATAGCTCAGTAGAATAAGCGCTTGCCTGGCAAACATAGGGTCCTGAGTTCAATGCCCACTCCCGCAAAAAAAAAAGATAGGACTGTCAGGTATGGTTATTTGCACCTGTAATCCTAGCACTTGGAAGGCTGAGGCAAAGAAGATCACCACAAGTTCCAACTACATAGTGAGCTCAAGCCCAGCCTGCACTACACAGCAAGACCTTATCTCAAAAATAAAGTCAGATAGGACTGACCTGTGTATTAAGTTATATGTGATGAAAATATATTGTATATATATTTACATGTTTGTAAGTTTTCTAAAACTTTATAAGTTTTTTTAAACATCCATGTTGAAAGAAGTTTATGAGCATTATGAAGATGAATTATATTTTTAAATAATCTCATACCCAAAGTTAACATCTGTTAACGTTTCTATTATTTGTATCTAAACACTTTCACTGGCAGAAAGATAGCCTCTTCAATAAATGGTGCTGGACAGACTAGCTTTCCACATGCCAAAAGTTAAAATTGGATCCATATCTTTACCATCCATACAGTAAACTAAAATCCAAACAGATCAAATATCTAAATATTACAGTGGAAACACTAAATCGGATGGAAGATAGAATGGGTAGAACTATTGAAGACATTGGTGTAGGCAAAGATTATGAATAAAACACCAGCTGTATGATAAATATAAAGCAGTGACAACTGGGATCTCATCTTACTTAAAAGCTTTACACAGCAATAGAAACCACCATCACTGAACAGACAACCCATGGGAAAAATGTTTGCCAACTCTTACTCAAGCAAAGCACTAATGTCTAGAATGTCTGAAGGAGTCAAAAATTCCTAATTGAAATCCAGGAATGGGCATCTGAAATCCATAGACACTTCTGAGATGAAGAAGTAGAAACAGCAGATAAATATATGAAAAATGTTCAATATCCCTGGTCATTCCAGAGATGCAAATTAAAACAACACTAAGGTTCCATCTCACCCCAGAAAGAATGGCTATCAAGAAATCAGTAAGTCGGGCCTGGCGAGATGGTTCAGTGGTCTAAAGCACCTACTTAGGAAAGCTTAGGCAACTTCAGGGATTGTCGTTTGATCCCTAGCACCACATGCTGCACCAGTCCCACCCCAAGGGCAGGCTGAGCCAGCCATTTAAAAAAAAAAAAAATCAAGAAATGCTGATGGGGGGCCCGGCGGAATGGCTCAGTGGTCTAAAGCGCCTGCTTGGGAAAGCTTGGGTGGCTTCAGGGACCGCGGTTCGATCCCCGGCACCACATGCTGCGCCAGCCCTGCCCTCGGGGTGGGCTGAGCCGGCCATAAAAATGAGTGAATAAACAAACAAAGGTTCTGAAACAAGAATAAAAATAATAAATAAAAATAAAATAAAATAAAAAGAAATGCTGGTGGGACTGTGGAGTAAAAAGGAACCCTTCTCTATCATTGTTTGGGGGTATAGACTAGGACATCTGCTGTGGGAATCAATGTAGAGATTCCTCAAAAAAACTAAAACTAGAGGTTCCATTTGATCCAACTATTCCTTTTTGGTATCTTTCCCAAGGAATTAAACATCATACAACAGTGATGTATGTATGTACATCTATGTGTATAGCATCATGGTTTGTAATAGCTAAATCAGGGAAATAGTCCAAATGCCCGTCAACCTATGAGTGCATCAAGGAGATGTGGTGGTTTTTTTGTTTTGTTTTTTTTTCTTGTTTCAGAACCTTTGTTTGTTTATTCACTCATTTTTATGGCCGGCTCAGCCCGCCCCGTCGGCAGGGCTGGCGCAGCATGTGGTGCCGGGGATCGAACCACGGTCCCTGAAGCAGCCCAAGCTTTCCCAAGCAGGTGCTTTAGACCACCGAGTCATCCCACCGAGCCCGAGATGTGGTTTTTTTTTATACAATTGGAGTATTGCTCTGCCGTAGAGAAGGATAAGCTCGAGACATTTCTAGCTAAATGGATGCAACTTGAGAACATACCCTTTTTTTCTTTTTAGACCATACTCTTAAGTGAAATAAATTATACAGTTTTTTTTTTAATTTTTTAATTTTATTTATTTTATTTTTTTCTTGTTTCACAACCTTTATTTGTTTATTCACTCATTTTTATGGCCGGCTTAGCCCACCCTGACGGCAGGGCTAGCGCAGCATGTGGTCCCGGGGATCGAACCGGGGTCCCTGAAGCTGCCCAACCCTTCCCAAGCAGGCGCTCCAGACCACTGAGCCATCCCGCCGGGCCCCAAAGATATACAGTTTTTAAAGCCACATTGTTTCTCTGGTGTGAGAAACTAAAAATGTAGATCAAGACCACAATATATAATAGATATTGGGAAATGAGAAGAAAATGTTTAAATGTGAAGTGGAACAGGGAGGGGGAAAGGAAAGAAGAGGTAAGTAGAACAGAAGAGTATATGAACCCTTGAGTAATTGTGCTGCTGATTTCTACTGTTCTATTGAAAGGAACAGTTAATGTTTAAGACTTCTTTTTTTTTTTTTTTTTTTCCAATTCTTTTATTGTTTAAATTTAACAATGGTTATATTACATATTTTCATCATCGGATCAGTTTAGATTAATACATATAGGTATATAAGATTGATCAAACAACTAAACATTAACCTTTCTAAATCCACATTACTTTTTTTTTTTTTCTTTTCCCCCTTTTTTTCTTTGAAAGTTGACAT
>PVJA010048120.1:0-14351 GCA_004027025.1 Myocastor coypus | reverse complement strand
CCTGTTTTCCTATGAAATTGGCGGTGGCATATACTTAAAATCCTAATACTCAGCTGGGGCAGAAGGATGACAAATTCAAGCCCAGCCTGGGCAACTTAGTGAGATCCTGTTTCAAACTAAAGTACTAACAATGGACTGGAGTTGTAGTCAATGTTAGAGTACTAGCCCTAAAAAAATAAACAGAAAGTTGGGTTTCAGGTTCCTGAGTAATCATCTGTCTTCTTCAGTTATCTGGCAGACAGCAGCTGGGGCCCAGCAAGTGTAAGCAGGTTGCCTAAAGTTACACAGCAACGTCGTAGCTGGGCCTGGGTTAAAACCAAGTGTCTAGCCTCTCTGTCAATGTGCTGTATCTCATGCTGCCGTGTGTGAAGTGTCTGCATATTTTTCTTCAGTAAACAATGTCAGGCAGGGGCCCGGCGGGATGGCTCAGTGGTCTAAAGCCCCTGCTTGGGAAAGCTTGGGCGGCTTTAGGGACCACGGTTCGATCCCTGGCACCACATGCTGCACCAGCCCTGCCCTCGGGGTGGGCTGAGCCAGCCATAAAAATGAGTGAATAAACAAACAAAGGTTCTGAAACAAGAAAAAATAAATAAATAATTTAAAAAAAAAAAAAACAATGTCAGGCATGAGCTCTCCTCAAGTAGCTTGCAGGATCCATTGTCTGCAAAGGAACAGAGCATCTCAGTCCAAAGTCCTTCTCTTTTGGAAGGCAACCTCTGTGGTTGTTGGGTCTCTGCTCATTGTTCAGAGCGGTCATCCAAGCCAGACCTTGCTCCACCTTTCCAGCAGCTCTACCAAAACTTCATGGCTGGGGTGAGGGACCAGAGGCAAGACCAAGAAAACGAACCTAAGATTTTCCTCTCTGTCCTGTACACAGTCCTCTAGCGCTTAGCCAAAGTCCAGAGCAGGATGGAACAATCAGCAGACTCATTCAGTAGGTCCTATTTATTCAGTGTAAGGCCCCACAATTTACTCTGAACTAGAGTTTTTACTTTGATTTCATTGGTTCTGTGCGTACATCAAAATGGGCTGGAGTCATGTCCAGTGGGGAGCCAGTGTCTCCACGAGAGCTGGCCCCTGCAGATGCCCAGGAGCAATGTTCAGGGCTCATCTAGAACTAAGCCATGGTGAAGCCACAGCACTTAGTTTGCAAAGAATCTAAATTCATGCTGTTCATAATCTGATCTTCACTGGTTTCTTTGAATTGAATATGATTTCATGGGAAATAATCCTTCAAAGAACAAGATCTCCCTTCTATTCAACCCTAAACCTGCTCCCACTATTTTACTCTACCCCACATCCAATCCTGCTTTTTATCCCCTTAAAATATATCCATGACAGGGCCACTGTGTTCAGATATATTTTAATTAACACATACTAGAATACCTATTTGTGGGATACAGTGATATTTAGTACGTGAATGTACTATGTAATTGTCAGATCAAGAGTAACTGGCATGTCCATCATCTCACAAATGTATCATTTTGTTGCATTGAAAGTGTTCTAAATTTTCTCTGCTGGCTGTTTTAAAATACAGTTTATTGGGATAGCTACTAATGCTGCAGGGTGGCACAGGTTTGTCATCCTTTTGGGGATTACACTGTACGAGGCTAAGGCAACATCAAAATGTTAGCCCAGTTCGGGCCACATTGCAAGATCCTGTCTCAAAATAAAAATTTAAAAAGAGCAAGGAGCAAAATATAGTAGCACATACATATAATCCCAGCACTAGGGAGGCTGAGGCAGGAGGACTACTGTGAGTTTGAGGCCAGGCTGGGTTACATAGTGAGTTCAAGGATAGCCTGAACTGCAGAGTGAGACATTGTCTCAAAAAGATTTTTTTAAAGAGTAAAGGATATATCCTAATGTGAAGGCCTTCAATTCCATCTCCAGTACAACAGAAAAGAAAAAAAGCAAGGAGAAAGAAAAACCCACACCTGCCCCCAAATGTGCCTCCACTTCATGGCTCAAGCCCCATCTTCCCTCACCTGAGTGGCTCCAGTAGCCTCCTGAAGGGCTTCTCCATTTCCCCTCAGTCCTTTATTCTATACTAGCGGTTCACAACCTATGGGTGGCGACCCCAGCGGGGGTCGAACGACCAAAACACAGGGGTCACCTAAAACCATCGGAAAATACATAATGCATAACAGGTATTTACATTCCAAATCATAACTGTAGCAAAATTACAGTTTTGAAGTAGCCACCAAAATTATTTTTTTTGTTTGAGATCACTGCAACATGAGGAACTGTATTGTGCTGTCACGACATTAGAAAGGTTGAGAACCACTGGATACACATGCTATTGCTAGAGGGATTACTGCAGTGGAAACTGGCCCCTGTCACTCCTATGGCTTCTCATGTCACAAGGATATTCAAACTCTACATCCCTGCAGAAAAGAAAGCCCACCCTCTGCCCCTGCTTCCCTCTCCAAACTTCCTCCACATTTGTCTCCCTTCCACTCTCTTTTCCCCCTTCTGATCTTCTCATAATTGTACCCCCTGCCTGCAATAATCTCCCCATTACAGCTAGCCGACTTAGTGAGTGAATAGTCATCTTATAAATCAGCAACAGAAACCTTTCCTGATGGAATACTTTGAAGTGGAATTGCTCATTCCCTCTACTGTGTCCTGTAACAGCACCAGGAAGCCCACAGTGGTGGCACACACCTGCAATCTCAGCACTCAGGAAGCTGAGGTCAAGACGTTCACCATAAATTTGAGGCCAGCCTGAGCTCCGTAATGAGACTTTGCTTCAGAAAATATGTTCACCAAGAAATGTCTCTTAACCACCTCTTATGTGCTATTTTTACATATTCCTGCAGGTAAACAGCTCTTCAGTTTCTGGTTTATTCTTTCTGTCTGTGTAAATGGTACATATATTTTCCCCTTTCCCTTCTTTCTTATACAAAAGGAAGGACATAATTGATGTATGTTTTTGCACTTGGGGTGTGTGTGTGTTTGGTGCTAGCGATGGAAGCCAGGACCTTGCATGTGCTAGGCAGGTGCTCCACCACTGAGCTACATCCCCAGTCCTACATTTGGCTTTTTTATGGGATATATTCTTTTTTAAAAAATATACCCTAGGAACTTATCCCTGTCATCTTATAAGAGATATTTCATTCTTTTTTATAGCTATGCAATACTCCTCCATGGCTGTCCAATAGTCTATTCAGGCAAATTTAGCTTCTAATATTTTGTAATCACAAACAATATCACAGTGACTAACATTGTGCAGCACCTCCACTACTGTTGAAGGTGCAGTCTTAGAAATGGGGTTAGGGAGTCAAAAAAAATACACAGATAATTTTGTGAGATATTGTTGAATTCCCATCCAAAACATTGTGTCATCAATTTTCTGTTCCAGAAAATCACTCTGCACCACATGAAAGTCACCTCCGAGAGAATTTTGGAAGAGACTTTTCTCAGACATTAACTAGCTTCATTTCCTAGCTAGTCTGTCTTTGTCACTGACCCACTAGCACACAAGAAATGCTCGTGTCCCCCAGAGAGCAAAAAACAGAACCAAGTTCTGCATTTCTAGAAATTCTCCCGCATCATCTGCTCTTCACATTCTTTTCTGAGAAGGAATAATTTCAGATTAACTGGCTCTGAGTGGACAGGGCTACATGCCACTCAGAAGGTACCAATTCCAGCTGTGAAGCACATACAAGAAGTACAGGACAGTTTATACTTTCCCACACTCAACAAGTGCCAGGTTGATTTTTTCCAAGGCCCCCAATAAAAACAGACATGCATCTTATAAATAAATCAGTCATCCTACTGGGAAAAATAATAATAAAAGTAATACACAGTTCACATACTGCTTTCACATACATATATTATCTCACGATCCTCTTAATGGAAGCATCCAGGCTAGAACAATTGCTTCATTGGCCAGTCTTTGTAGTACAGTAAGAGGTTCAAGGACTCTAAGCATGATTTCTGAGCCCTGACTTCAAAGGGTTAACTAGAGCTGAACTCAAAAAACCTGGACTTATTAGAGACACCAGCCTGGAGGAAACTTGGGAGCCGGAAGTGGTCAGGAAGCCAACTCTGCCCCGGGCTAAAATTTCCCTGACTGACAACCTCAGATAAATTATGACGGAAAACCCCCACTGCACTGTACCCTCTCTCTTTAATTTAGGCATTTCATAAACAGATTGGATCGTGTACCAAAATGAGAAAGGTTAATAATTTCCTTGAACAAAGAGTTCCAAGCAACCCTTGTGGTTTTCTGGGGATCTTCAAAAGAAATTTTTCAGTCCGTGAATTTTTTTTTTTTATGTTTGTCTATTAAATGCTTGCTATGCTCCTCTACCCTCATTAATGTCATCAGGCTATAGAATTGAGAACCCATCGAGTATCGGTCCCAGAACCTGGCATTTCATCCCAGCCTCTGCAGCTGGCAGTGCCTTTCTGTTTCTCCCTAGATATTCAGCACTTTCCTCAATTATGGCCATAGCTCATCACCAGAAAAGGCTTGGAAGAGAGGTTTTGTAAAAAATTAAATATGTTCTCGTACTGGGGATTGAACCCAAGGTCTTTGCACTAAAATATATCTCAGAACTTTTTTTTTTTTTTTTTTTTTGACAAGATCTTGTTAAATTTCTAAGTTGTCCAGGCTGAGGTCAAATTTGGGATCCCCTTGTATCAGCCTGCAAGACTACTGGGATATGGGCATGTGCCACCACACCTAGCTAAAAGGGTCATTCTCTTGACCACTCAGGTCACTCAGTGTCTACCCACTCAACCAACACGTCAATCCAGTAACCAAATTGTAAAACCTGGAGCAATGATCATTTTCTCATAATCAGTCCTAGCTTGGCAGAGCTTCAAGGAACATTGGAATGGCGGCAAATGCATGGCACTCACCCCACGGCAGGCTGTATGTATCACTGAAACTTCTGAAACGTTTGCCATCTCTGGTATGGGGCCTGTAACATTGCTTAGCTGAGCAATTGTGAGTGTAGGATGTGGTATCAGCATCAGGCAGACCTGAGTTCTGACCATGGTTCTGCACTTTGCAAGCTCTCTGTTCTAGGATAAATCACTTAAAATTTCTGAGATGTGGCTTCCTCATCTATAAAGTGTATGTGAGGGGCACGGTACAGTAACACATATCTATCTTGTGGCAGTTACCACAGAGTTTGAATATAAAGTCCTTAACCTGGTATCTGGTACATAGGGTGATACACTTTTAGAAGTGACCTTAGACAACATTTACTCTGCCAGTCTCATTTTCTAAATGGAGGGAATAACCAACTAATTAATGAAAGATTAGTAAAGGTTTCCTGATCTTTTGAAATACATCATGGTAGGTCCGGCCTGACAGCTCAGCAGACTGAAGTACCTGCATAGGCCGAACACAGCAGCCAGTTTCTATCCCTGGTGTGCTGTGCCTGCTCCACCCCCAGGGTGCCTCAAATGGTGATTAAGACTGGGTATGGTAGAACGCGTCTGTAACCCCAGCGCTTGGGAGGCTCAAAACAGGAGATTCACTGTGAGTCCGATCTGTGTAGTGAGACACTGTAGACCTTGTAGGCCCTGTACTAAATGCATAAAAAATACACCATGGAGTTTCTTTTTCAAGGAACTGTAGTGGCAAGGCAGATAGGTTAAATTATGAGACCAGACCTGACTTCCTGGAGCCCAGGTTCAGGAGAAGGCAAATGCCAATTTGGGAGGTAGAGTGTAAGTGGACACCAGTGCCAGCTTCAGGTGAGGCCTTATGAGATAAGAAATTTTCTGTCTAGGATAATTTTCACCATTATCTACACTGCAGGTGATTCAGAAAAACCTTGCTTTAAAATCTCTCTGGTGTCCTTAGTCTAATTGGTCCTCTACCTAGCCACCCCCCCCACGCCACTAAGAAGCAGACTTCTCCCAAAGCTTTGATAGGCAGAGCATTCATCCTTCTGAGCTGTGAGCAGGCTCCTTTGGGACAGGGTGTGGGTGGAGAAGGAAAGGAACTTCTCTCCCCAGCTTGCTTTGTGGCGGAAGTTCTGTGGCTTTTGCAAGGACAAGTGAAGGGGGTGGGAGAATGAGGCAAGGATGCCGTACTTCTTATGATTGGTCATCCACAGAAGTGGTGTGCTAATAAGCAGCCACTCCCAACCCAGCTCAGGCACCCAGGCCCTCCCTCCTGACCTCACGTGGCCCTGCATGAGGTTTCTGTTTGCTTGCTCAGAGACCCAGGGAGCACTGGGAGTTCTGCCCAGCTCAGCACTCCGTTATTCTGTACTGGCAGGAAGGAACTAGCCCCCCCATAAGTACTTAGCTCCTGTCTGAGCTAAACAGGGTTGGGATCTGCATCTGAGGACTGGTGCTGGCTTCACCACACCCCCAGACAGTGGAAGGACAGAGCAGTTCCACTAACAGACACCAGAGTCGCTTCATTTCCTTTCCACTTTGAGCTTCTAGAATTCCAAATTTGCCACACTCCACCAGTAAGTTCATCCTACCTAGAATCCACTTAACCTTTCCTGCCTGGTCCTTGGTTAGTTCACTCCTTGGTGAAAGGTTAGACCCAGGCAGCTGGGAGATTGTGGGCATGTCACTCTCCCTCTCTGAGCCTCAGTTTCCTCATCTGTAAAATATGTGGGTTGAACTCTTCTTGAGCTCTCCAGCTACCACTTTAGGCCAGGTCACCACTCTCAGCTCTTGCTTATCTCTCTACTTTCACTCTTATCTCCTTCAGTTCATTGCCAGCACAGTGGCCAAAAGACCTTTGCCCATGCTCTTGGCCTACTTACTGCCTGGTCATGCTGTGGTTTGTCTCAGCTTGAGGTTACTTCCTTGGGTAAGCCCTCCTCCTTGGATAAGCACACACCCCCACCCCGTCAAAACAGTGTCCTCTGTCATGCACATTTTCACGTGACACTTTTTTTCCCTTGCAGAAATTATAACTACTTTTGCAAGAATCATTTCACACCTACTCCCCTCATCTGTCAGCTCTGTGAAAGCAGGCACCTCATCTTAGTGGTTCACCTATTTCTCTCATGCATTGCACAGTACCTAGCATATGGCAGGAGCGCTCCACAGATGGGTGGAATGGATGATGCACCCTACCAGCTCACGTAGCCCACACTGCTAGCCCCCCAGTTCCTGCTACACTTGTGGCAGGTCACTGGATTCTCTTCTTTCTTGGGCCGTAAAGCAGTGCTGCTGATCTGTTCCCTGCTAGAAGCCAGGAGGGCAAAACTGCCCTTGGAAGAGACTTGGAATTCAGTCACTCCTAAAGCCAAATGGAAAAGACTTTGCTTTATGTTTAGGCCTCATGCTCCCTTCATGGATATTCAATTTCATTACTATCTACTGAGCGTGTACTATTTGTCTGACCCTGTCATAGATACTATTAATCTAAAGCTTTAATCTTTCCAGACTTGATGTGGACACTTCAAGAATTCACATGTAAACAACCAATCCCCCTACACATCAGAATGTGAGAACCTCCTGAGCAGACAAAGAAAAAAGCAGTTTAATACTGATTGTCCTGCGGAAATTTAATGGGGGAAGCAGGAGGGGCAGAAGGTCATACAAGAAGGTAATGTGACTAGTGGCACAGCAGGGATGTGTTTCCTGATGGAAAGATGAACTTAAGGGAAAGACACCCATGCTGGGAAAATGTTGCCGGATAGGCTCTCTGTCCTCCGGTAGCTACCACCAGCACTGCTAATGCGTGATCACATCAGAGTAACTCGCAGACTACTGGCCACTGGCACCACCCAAGAAACCTCTGAAAGCTTCAGTACCTACACCTCTTCCTACCTAGCCCTGACATTCTGATTTAGTGGGTCAGGCATGGGGCTTAGCTAACTGCACGCTTAATAAATCTCCCCTCCAAATGATTTGGTCCAAAGAGAACATGCAGAGGAGAGGGTGTGTTTGTGGCTGGTGGCAGGGTCCAAGTGAAGGTGAAGTTAATGGTGTAAGAGATGAATTCTGAGTCCATGATCAGAAGCCTCGGGACTTTGGTGATCACCCATTCCAAAGTGCCCTCTTCTCAGGGTAGGAATCACTGCAAGGACAGAAAGAACAAATCTACTCAATACCTTCAAGCGGACATTTCTGGAAACAAGTACATGGAGCCTGAGGATGTAGCCTACAGGTGAAAGAGACCATCAGAGCAGTAAGTAACAGCATTCCATTCTTTTATTCAGAATCCTTTCCATAAACTTGTGCTAAGGGGCCAGGCACTGTAGTAAGTAAGCTATATGGGGCTTGGTGATACCGCCATCTATTCACCTGTCAAAGCCAAAAACCGAGTAACATCCTAAACTGTCCCCTCTCTTTCCCCCTCCATGAATTCACTTATGTCAACCTTCTAAATGTTAACCCCCAATCCTTCCTCTGCTGTTCCTCTGTGGCAGCCTAAGTTCCAGGATAGATTAACTCCAGGCCGAATTGCCGCAGAAGTTCCTTCGCTGCTCTTTCCACATTCAAGGTAACTCACTCTAATGCATTTCCCACACTGCAGCCAGATAGCTTTGGAAATTGAAGCCAGAGAACACTGAGCTACATACTTTTTAAATTTTACTTTTTAAAATTTAAGAGATCTTGCTAAGTTTCCTAGACTGACCTTAAACTTGGAATCTTCCTGTGTCCAGCTCCTGAGTAGTTGGAATTACAAACCTGTTTCACAATGCCCAGCAATACTGTTCTGTATTTCTGTTTTTGTTTTTTGTTTTGGGTGTTTTTCACATACAGTATTATTTTTATTGTTATAGACAACATTATTTTTCTACATTTCAATAAAATTAGAGACTTTGGTACAACCAATAAGTTTATGTATCTTTATCAATAGACCAATCAGCAAACTCACTAAAAAGCCTATCTTTTTTATGCATTTAGTACAAGGTCTGTAGGTTCTAACTACAGAGACCTGATTTGTGGTGGTCGTCCTGTTTTTCAGCCTCCCAAGTACTGGGATTGCAGGAACACACCACCACACCTAGTTTCAATCACCATCCCTGTCTCCTGTTATGTTTTCTTTTATATTGTTACTTTCTCATATGGGACCAGATCTGCATTCATCATATTTATATGTATACTCCAAGAGACAGGCTTTTAGGGCCAGCCATATAGCTCAGCAGATTAAAGCACATACTTAAGCAGAAGCAGGTGCTGATACAGGGACTAGGGTTCGATCCACGCTGTACTGTCCTGTTGTGAAAGAGCTTCATTAAGGTACAGTTTACACAACATATAATTCACCTATTTTAAATGCACAGTTCAAGAGTTTTAGTATATTCACCGTTATATACTCATCCTCCAAATTCCTTTTTGAAGTATTTTCTGGCTCAGTGGCAGAGTGCTTGCCTATTATGTGTGACTTGTTGGATTCAATCTCCAGGGCTGCACAAAAAGGAACAATCTGTATATCAAGAAAATCTGATTGAAGGTAAAAATATCATCACCCCAAAAAGATCCTTCATGCCCACTAGAAGGCACCCCCACCCGCCTCCCCAGCCAACTGCTAAGCTACTTTCTGTCTCCACGAAACTGCCTTTCCTGGGCATTTTATGTAAAAGGGATCATCCAGTATGTGGACTCATATGTTTTGCTTTCTTTGCCAAACTTAATGCAGAAAGTTGCTCAGTTGACATGCTTGAGCGGCTCCCATCATTCATCATCCAAATACCTCCTAGTACTGTTCAAGGTCCTCCACATTTGACTCTGCCCCTTAACTTCCTTTTTTTTTTTTTCAGTACCAGGGATTGAACTCAGGACCTTGCACTTGTCAGGCAAACACTTATTCCACTGAGCTATGTCCCTGGCCCCCTGCCCTTTTACTTCCTAACTCATGCTATCCGCTCAGTCTTTCTTTTGCCCCTGCAGTTTTCATGGCTGCAATGCCCTACCCCTTCCTTACATAAACAATGCCTCTACTGGGTCTTCAACATTCCAAATCCCCAAAATTCTGTGCTGCACTCCCCTTCTTCAAGCACTTTGACTTTGTGTACGGTCCATTCACACCACTCAGAGAGCACTGGAAACATCTAAACACACGGCTTTCCTAGCTGGACCATGAGTGAGTTCGTTGCAAGCAAAGGCTCTGCAATTTGTTCTGTAACTACCCATCTGAAACAGATCCTGGCTCAATAAATGTTCAGTTCATCAAAACTGCATAAGATTCATCCCAGAAATTGTTGTAGAGGAGAAAATAAACCATTCAGCAGCCAGCCTACATTTATTGAGGTCCCATTATGAGATAGTGGGGAGAAAGGCAGTGTGAAAAGAACAAGGCCTGATGCCTGCCATCTGAGGGTTTATGGTCAAGGGGAGAAGACATTCTTCACAGACCAACAGGCTGCAGTGGAAAACGTCACATAATCAAGTGCTGGGGAAACACTGGGGTATGTCAAGAGTTCAAGAAGAGAGAGGAGTAATGGTTGTTTTGACAACTGGAGAAACTTTGAGAAGGAAGAAATGGGCACATGTGAGAAATGAACAGTGGGAGAATGGCCTGAGCAAAGTTGTGGGGCTGAAGGACAAATAGTTTGGAAGACGGAAGGCTCAGGAAGCTAGTTGGAGAGCTCATGGCTATGTGGGGGCCATCCAAAATAGTGATATTGATGAGGCATGGTGGTGCACACCTGCAATCCCCACAGTCTGGAAGGCTGAGGGAGGAGATTACAAGTTCAAGCTCAGCCTAGGTAACCTAGTGACTTCGTGATACCTTGTCTTTTAATAATAGACTAGCGTTGTATCTCAGTGCAAAGGTCTTCGGTTCAATCCCCACCCAGGAAAGGTTAAAACAAAAAGAACTAAAGAAAAATGATAAAGTTAAGGACACCCTCCCCAACTAATGCTCTATCAATAGAAATGGCTAGAGTAGATTTTTCTAGATTTAACAACTATCAATATAAGACATAATGCAGTAATACACACAAACTAAGGAAGCTCTCGTTTCTTCTAAAATTCTAAGATGAGTAGGTACTTCTGAACTTTTCGTTGGCATCCCCACACCTTGGGGGAGCAGGGTTGGACTGAAGTATGAAAACTGGCAATGCCATGTTACAGTGTTCCCTGTGCCTTGGGGGTAAAAAGCCACTGAACACTTTTAACTGAAGCTCTAACGGCATCAGATGTGGCTTTTGGACAGGTGTGCAGGTAGTGATGTAAAAAGAGTAGCTGCAGGGAGCATGACTGGAGGCTGTGGCCACAAATCTGTGACTGCCGGTCAGGCCATGTGTCAACACAAAGGCAGTAAGCATAGAGGGACGGTGTCACGTTGGAGTGGCACAGCTCATATCAGATGAGCTTCTTACTGACCAGTTCCTACTGGTGGAGAAAGGCCCCAGTGGTTGCCTCTTACAGGAGCAGCCTCTGGGCAGGAGCTAAGCCAGCATCCTGTGATTTTCCCTATGGCCTTGATGTGCAAGGGAAGACAGTAAGGCATAGGTAAAAGAACCTGAGTAGCTCCACAGCAGAAACACTCCTAGACTTTCCGCTGGCCAGTCAGTCCTGTACACTTCCTTTACCCCTTGGCCTCCGGCACCAGTCCGGAGCACACAGTGTTCTCTGGAGCTGATGAGAGCATTCTAGGCTGAGTGAATCACCATCCCTGGCCAGAAGGGCCTGGGCAAGAACTAGACAAGCCCAAAAAACACTTCCCAGGGCCTCCTGCGCAAACCCAAACGGAAAGGTCCAGGGAAACAACAGGTGTCAAAATAATACTAGACTTTTGGGGGGTGATTTTTCACACAGCCAACAAAAATGATGCCCTGTGTCAGCCTTGCACCCCTTGGGGATGCAAGAGGCCAAAAAGGCGGAATCTGTTTTGGTGCCTTCATTTGCCCCACTCCAGTACATGGGCTTGAGCAAACCTGAAGTCCCACCCATATCTTCAGGGCTGCACGTGAATCTGCAGATAGTTTGGGCAGGAAGAAAGCCCTACTAATAGTAAAGGACTCTTCCCCATAGGCTGCAGAGGTGAGGTGGACTTTGTACTGTGGTGTTCACGCTCTTTCTCGAGGCCCTATGGGATGCAGTGGCTCCTCCTGAGGACGATGATAGAGTTGCCAGTACCTCTTTTGGTGACCTCTGAGATCTTTGTACAGTTAAGGAGGCTGCCTAGAGTGGTTCAGGACAGTAGCTCTGAACACAAATGGGTCATTCTCCCTTTATTGGTTGTAGAACTTGGACAAGTTACTCAACCTCAGTTTCCACTACAAGAGCGTAAAATGGTGATAGGAGGATACCTGAAAGGTTTTAGTGACACCACCCGTGTACAGCATTTGGCCTTGTATCTGGCATTTGATAAGCATTCAATAAATGTTAGCTGTTCCCAAGTGTATTGATACTCCCATGATCTCAGCACGTTGGAGGGCGAAGGCAAGTGAATCCAAGCTCTAGCTCAGCCTGGGTAATTCAGTGATTTAGCAGCCCTGCATCAAAATAAGAAAGGGTGGGGGATGTGGCTTACGAAGAAGGCCTTAGGTCCCATCTCCACTACTACTGACAAAAGAAATCAGCCATCATAACAATCCCTCTAGTTATCCTTCAGCGGATCCGTCCTTTCAACACTGCAGCTCAAGAGCATCCCCTTTAGGCCACTATGACTACCTGGGCACAGAGTTTTAGGGATCCTTCTCAGGCCTCTCATCCTTGCTCCACGGTTGGTGGTTCTCCAGGAGCCACTCTTCCTAATTCAGAGCCACTTGCCCTCTATACCCCTGGCTTTTGTCTTTTCTTCCTGGTGCCACTGTTGGTGAAAAAGCCAGAGATAAGGGCAAAAGATAGAGCAGAGAACAGGCTAGCTATGCTGGGTGAGACAGCAGTGCCCCCAACAGCCTAACTGGGCAGTGCTCTTTCAGGCAGGGACATGGCCACTGTGAGCCTGAGGGGTTTTTTTTTTCCTTTAGTCAGATTTTCTTTTTTACTGGGAATTGAATGCATGACCTTGAGCTTGCTTCTTCAATCAGATTTTATTGGTACACTTTAGATACAGATAATGATCACAGTCGTCATAGAGATTTTGTACCCATACATGATATATCTAGGTGACTGTTGTCCATTCCCCTACTCTCCCTTCCACTTCTCATCGTCTCCCCATTTAAAAAAGCTTTGTTTCCATTTTTCCTCCTTTTCTCATTTCTTCTTTTTCTTCCCACCTTTCCTCCTTTCCCCTCCCTGGTTTCCTTCCCATTTGAATATTTTCTTCCTATTTCACAATGCCTATTATGCACTTTGCCCTTATTTACACTTTCAGTTTCTCACCCCAGCCAACCAATGCAGCATTTACACATGTGTGTCCACTTTATTTCATTTAAGAGTACAGCCTTAAGTTACATGCATTTGCCTAAGAATGTCTCAAGTTTATCCTTCTTTGGGGAAGAGTACTGTTCCATTTTATTTAAAAAAAAAAAAAGCCTTACATGTTCCATAACCATTCATCACTTAATGAGCTTCTGGGCTATTTCCATGATTTCACTATTACAAACTGCCACTATAAATACGGGTGTACATATAGTGCTTTAGTATGATGCTTTTATTTCAAGAGGATACCAAGAAAAGGTGGATCAAATGTAATGTCTAATTGTACCTTTTTGTGCAATCTCCATACCTTTTTCCCCACAGCCCCTCCTACATTTGTTATTGGTGCTAATTTATCATCTTGCTTTGAAATTCTGTGCCATTTTTATTGCTTTTTAAAATTATCTTTAAAATTTAAAAAAATCCAGATATGGTGGTACAAACCTATAATCCAAGCACTCTGGAGGCTGAGACAGGAGGACTATTTCAAGGTTGAGGCCACCCTGGGCTACAAAGTGAACTCAAGGTCAGCCTGAGCTGCATAGAGAACCTGTCTCAAAACCACAGGAAAGAAAGAAAGAAAGAAAGAAAGAAAGAAAGAAAGAAAGAAAGAAAGAAAGAAAGAAAGAAAAGGAAGGAAGGAAGAAAGAAAGAAAGAGCAACTGCAGACTGAGTATATCTGCAGTTTTTTCTGCATCTTCTAATCCCTTCCATTGATGCTAGGGTCTGTTTTGTTTTTGGCCAATACCATGCTGTTTTAATCACAGTAGCTTTGTAGTGCAATTTCAATTCAAAGATCGTGATGCAACCTTTGATGCCCAGAATTGCTCCTGTTATTTTAGGTCTCTTCCTAATACATTTTAGGATTGCTTTCTCTAATTCTGTGAGATAAGATGGAGGTTTTTGAGACGGTCCAAAGCTCAGCTGCCCTAGGCCCACAGTTCCTCCCAAGTAGAGTTGCTAATCTCTTTCACGGGGGGAAAGAAGTAGAAGTAGAAGTTAGCCGGGCGTGGTGGCGCACGCCTGTAATCCCAGTACTTGGGAGGCGGAGGCAGGAGGATCGGTGCGAGTTCGAGACCAGCCTGGGCTACAAA
>PVJA010048119.1:0-14346 GCA_004027025.1 Myocastor coypus | reverse complement strand
AGAGAAGGGAAAGGGGAAAACCACAATAAAAACAGAACAAATTGGAAACAAAGCTTTGCAAATAGGAGGAAAAAAGGGGCTTGAAGGGAGAGAGGATAGGAAGAGGAGTTAGAGCATCATATACGGGTATAAATTCCCTATGATGAATATAATCATTATGTATATCCAGAATGTACCAATAAACAATTCAAATTAAAAATTTTCATCTGCTTTATTGAAGTGTATTTGTTGAATAAAACCTGTCTGTGTTTGAAGTGAGCACAATGATGTTTTGATACACAAATGATTGTGAAAGGCTCTGGGATCCTGAACCTCCAGCTATTTTCGATTTCTGTTCTAACATTGCTTCCCCATTAGAAGTTTTCCTAAGTAAAAAGTGCTGGAAGAAAAGCATTGGATGGCCTAACTTCTATCGTGGTGCCTACTGTATCCCACAGGACTTGTGAGGAAGAGCAGGTTTACTTATTTACTTAGTGCTTAGAAATCAGGCCAGCTTTTTTCCCCCTCTATAAATATGTGATGGCTTCTTTATGAAGTTTTTTTTTTTTTTTTTTTTTTTTGATAATAGAAAACAGTTATTTGATATTTTGGGCAAGAACAGAGCTAAGTAACCCAAATCTATTGTGGCCTAAAAAAAGATCACCCCTTCCCTTCAGCATGGTATAAGATTTAAATGTTAAATGCAGACTGCACAAAGGTACCTAGTGCACAACACATTGTGTAAGACTGCTACTGTGCTACCAGCGCTTCCAGTCCCTCAGCAGATCATATTCAAATACTGGTGGTCCCAATAGTTATACTGAAATAAATAATCTTTTTTTTTCTTTGTATTTTTTGGAAAGGGTCTACAAGGTGTTCAGGGTCTCACTACTAGACTGGACTCATAGTGATCTGCCTGTTTACAGTCTCCCAAGAGCTGGGATTACAAGTGCGTGCTACCAAGCCCAGTCTCAACTGCCATCTCAGCATGCCCCGGGGAGTGGGACTGGCACGGCAGGCCTCGGGATCGAACCCCTGGCTCTTGCGACTGCTTGCAGGTGCTTTAATCTGCTGTGCTATTTGGCTGGCCCTGGAATAACTCATCTTAAAAAAGAATAGAGAAACCATTAAAAAGCCAAATCAAAAATGCCTTAGTAGCCGTATAGCCAACGCAAACTTTATCTTCTTAAATGCAATTTGCTTCCCACCCCCCAAAAATTTATTTTATTCATACTAAAGCCACAGGTCTTCATACATAAGTATTTTCCTTGCTTAGTAATTCAAAGGAAAAAAATCTGAAAATGATTAATGAGGAAAATGTAGGAATTAATAGACCTTTTGAGTGTTTTAAATATTTTTAAGGTTTCAGAGTGTTTAAGGGATTGGGGACATAACTTATTGGCACTGTGCCTACCTGACACGTGTGATGTGCTGAGTTTGATTCCTGGTACAAAAAAAAAAAAGTGTTTTAAGACTTGTAATTTCTAGTAGGAAAACATCTGCATCAGTACCCCAATGGAAAACCGTTATAAAGCGCTTCAACTCCACTTGTGCAGGGAGGCCATCATCTGCAAAGCACCCCCACTCCCCTGATGAGGACAGAGGCACGCTGGTTTGTATGCCTGCTACATCCAATAGGTGGTCTAGGTTGCTTTTCTTTTAGGAAGGGCTTTGTCAGATGAGCCCTATGCTGGACCTCCAGATTTGGCTGACAATTTGCTGATGAGATTCGTAATCTTTGGATTACTCTAATATTTTGTCATATATACAAGATTCTGGGCTACATCCTGTAAGACCACCACAGCGTCTGGGTCCTGCCTGGTTGCAAGGACCTGTGGATCACTAAGAACCTCACGGAGCATTGGCATTCCTGTCATGCCCGCTTCCATTCCAGACATCCCTCTTGGGAAACTGCCAGGTATTGCTCTGAAAAAGCTACCTGGAAAAGAGCCATATTGACCTCCTGGTTGTCATCTGGCTTCTTCCTCCCTCTGGGCTCTTCTTCTTCCTCCTCCTCTTCCTTCTTTTTCTTCTTCTTCCTCCTCCACTTCCTCCTCCTCCTCCTCTTCTTCTTCTTCTTCTTCTTCTTCTTCTTCTTCTTCTTCTTCTTCTTCTTCTTCTTCTTCTTCTTCTTCTTCTTCTTCTTCTTCTTCCTCCTCCTCCTCCTCCTCCTCCTCCTCTTCCTCTTCCTCTTCCTCTTCCTCTTCTTCTTCTTCTTCTTCTTTTTCTTCTTCCTCCTCCTCCTCCTCCTCCACTTCCTCCTCCTCCTCCTCTCCCTCCTCCTCCTTTCTTCTTCTTCCACCACCTCCTCCTTCTTGTACCACAGTTTGAACTCAGGACCTTGTGCTTTCCAGGTAGGTGCCTAAGCCACTAAGCTGTCACCCAGGCTCTTTCTTCATTTTATTTTTTTAAATTTAATTTTAGTGAGAAAGAAATGGTGATGAGACAGTTTCAAAACAGGTTATAGGACAGTTACAATAATTAATATATTGAATATTGTTGTCTTTGTAGTAGTTATTCAGAGTACAAGATGCAGACATGATATCTTGTCTAGACACTATTAGTACAAATCTTCTCATTGAACTAAGAGAAAGAAGTTATACATTTATCCTCCTTTTTATTCTCTTTTGTGTATATATATATATATATATATATTTTTTTTTTTTTTTCACTGAAAAGTGTTTCTTCATCTATATCTACCTGTTTTGTTTTGCTTTGTCAGAGATTGGTGTTCCATTGTCATTCAAGTATGGCAGGTGCATGAATTCATCAAAATAACCCAATATGTTCCAACAGTCCATAGTAGTAGTGGGTTATCGGCAGAACTTCTTAACACTTTCTAGTCTTTGATCTCTTGTTCTCCACATTGCGCTCATCCTTTCTCCGGCGTTCAGCAATTTTCTGGGCCTGTGGCTGAACTTCTTTAAGCATCGCACTTGCACCCTCATCATAATCCAGTTTACAGGCGAGGGCAAGATCGTGGGCTGCTTCTTCCCAGTGGCCCCGAAGTCTGTGCTTCCCCTCTCCACCCGTAGGGCTGGGCTGAATCAGGACTTATTTCAATGGTTGTGCCACAATCTGGAATGGCAGCACTTGGTTACTGCAGTACGACGAGGACACTGGCTCTCTTGGCATATGGAATGGCCAAGCGATGATTCAACCTGGTGGCGTCTGTGACGAAGTCAGTGGCTGCCTGTAATTCGGTGGCAGCCCCTTGCTTTCCTTTGCTTGACCCATCATCTGCTCAGTTCTCTCTACATTTCCTTTTTTTTTAAAAAAATGGTAAATTAGCATGCCTTTTTTTTTTTTTTTTTTTTTTCTTTTCAATGTCCTAGTAAACACAGTGCAGGAAAATCGACAAATTTTAAACCAATATTTTAAATGTTTCAGTTCACTCATGAACAAAACAATTCAAAATAACAGGAGACAGATCATATTCTCTGAAGTGAGTCAGAAAGACACATTATTATTTCTTTAACAAAGCCTATAGAATTGTCACTTCAATGGGCTTATTTTATTTTACTATATCCAACTTCTGTCATCAACTGATTTCTTGTCTTAGGTATCCTAGCAGAGCTACACACAGGGACTATGCCAGTCAACTTAATGACCTAGAAGAATCCATGCTCCTAGAAAAATGGCCCATGACATAGACATGATAGGTATGCGTTAATACACACACCTATATGTGCACATGTATGTGTCTATATGTGTGTATGAGACTTTCTCAATGAAGTTTCAAACTTCATTGAGACTATACACATTCTAGTCCATGGTAGGTACATTTCACTGAATATAACTATTCATATTAGAGTAGTACTCAATTCATAAACAATTCCTTTTGCAAGGATATAGTTTTTGAAAATTAATTAGGTAAAATTTTTCTTCCATTTGAAAACCCTGCATCCAGTGACAAATATGACCAAGGTCACGTTCTCCACAGAAACAAAAACACAGCCATTTTCCCCAAAATCATAAAACAAATGTGTAAAGCAAAGTACAGTGGTGCTTTCATAGGACTCCAGTATTAAGAATTTTTACATGGCTAACACAACCTGTCACAACTAATAGCCTTTTTGGTTTTGGGACAGTCTTGGAGTTCTCATCCAGTGTGCCCTAACGCATGTGCCCAGGGAATTCTTTCCCACTTCAGCTCGTCAAGGTTACATCTGTGCCATTCCATGTCACATCTGTGATGCAGACAAGATGACTTCAGGCATGTTGACATGCTTCCCTAGGAAACAAATCTCCCACACAGTCTCATGAATGCTACAAGAGTCTTTTTAAAATGAAGTCTCCCTCATTCCACATTTAAGATTACTATCAGCCCCGAGTCCTTTTAAATCTGTAAAAGGAAGCAGACACTAGTCTTTCCCACATTGCAAGCACACAGAGGGTTTCTTCCCATTGTGTATTTATGTATATTAAGAGACAAGTGAATAATCTAGAGGTTTTCCAACATTACTTACACATAGAGTTAGTCTCTATTGTGAATTTTTTCATGGTTTCTCGGTGCCTATGATGAGAAAACTTTCTCATACTGATTACACTCATGTAGTTTCTCTCCACTGTAGAGTTGTTTGGGTTTGAAAACTACTTTGCCAAAGGAAGGCCTTCACCCATTGCTGTGTTCATGTCATTTCCTTCCACTGTGAAGTTCTTTATGTCTTTGAAAATTACTTCACCAAAGGAAGGCTGTCCCACATCGCTGTATTCATAGTCTTTCTCCAGCGTGAATCCCTTCATATCTTCAAAGCTCAGTCACAGATAACACTCCCATACTACTTAGATAGGGAGTTTTTTCCCCTCGTGGTGAATCATTTGATGATATCAGAGGGAATTAGGACAAATGTAGGCTCTACCACACTGATCTCATACACTCATATATGAGTTTTCTCTCCCTCGTGAATCATTTCATGGTATCAGACAGAGCTTGAATGAGTGAGGGTTTTCCCACATTGCTTACATAAACATCGATTATCCGTTTCTGACTTTCCATATATTTTTTTTTTATAGTTACCATAGCAAATGAAAATTTTGTGACATTCTGGACATACATAAAGCATCTTTCTAGTGTGGACGCTTTGGCATGTTTTTGAGAGATATCAGAACAAATAAAAGCTTCCCCACAATGGTTCCATATGTAAGATTTTTCTGCACTGTGAACCTTTTGATGCTATCAAAGGGAACTGTAAAAGGTGAATGCTTTCTAGTATTGCTCACGCATAGGGCTTTTCCCTGGTGTGAGTTTGCTTATGTGTTTGAAGGGAACGGAAATGACTGAAAGCTGTCCACAATGCTCACGTAGGTACAGTTTCTCTCCATGTGAATCCTTTCATGTGCTTGAAGGGCACTGGGATACGTGTAGGTCTGCAAACACTGCTCACCAACATGAGATTTCTTCCCACTGCAAATTCTTTCATGTCTTTGATGAGAGCATCAGTAAGTAAGGTCATCCCTACCTTGCTTCGTGCTGTGCGGTTTTGCTCCACTTTGTGACCTTTCGGCCTTCTGAATGGGAGAAGGCTTTCCCATTTCCTGCTGTTTGTAAGCCTTCCTTCTATATTACTGCTTCTCATAAGTTTTGCCTACAGTGTCAGCTCTGAGGGGCGACTTTAGGGATGACTGTCTAATGAGAGCACCTTTCAAAGCACAGCTTTCATATGGTGGTACTTGAGGGAAAGTTTTCTTTTTTTTGCAGCATGTTCGGGTAGTTGGTTGAAGGTTTCTACACACTGACTACCTTCATTATGTTCAGAGTTTGTCTACAACTTGACTTTTTAGGGTGCTCCTGGGGGTTTTGTACTCATCCTCAAATTTTGGACACGCACATGTTTGTCCTGTGGCAACCAAGTTCCTGAGGGTATCCCACGGTACATCCCCTAAAGCTGCTTTGGGGAAGGATCTAGCAGAGTCCCCGCCCCCAGAGGGAAGCTCAGAGCCACACCCTTAAATGGCACTGATTCCAGTCCTGGGCTCTGGAATGTTCTGATCCCTCCCTCTCTCTTTTCCACACTCCACACAAAAGTTTAATGAAGAACACTTTGGCTGTTGCAAGAGCTAGGGGCAGGATTGGGGTCAAAATCACTCAGGGAGACCAGAAACCTCCCGGAACCCCTTTCTCCAGCAGCCTCACGTCGTGCCTCTGCCTGCAGCCCCTGCTCCTGTTTCCACCTGGTTTTCAGCCCTCTCCACCTGGCTGCTCATCCTTTCTGCCTCCCTGGTCAGCCTATCGGCCTCCAAGGCCCAGGTCAGTCTCTCCCTGGCTCTTTTCACTCTCTGCATGTGTCTCCGGGTGTCTGCGGCAGAGACCCGCTGGCTGGTAGAGGGAGGTAAAAGGTCCGCAGCTTCTGGGAACGTCTCTTTTCAAGATGGAAACAGGCCAGGGACAGGCTGCAAGCTGTTACTACCGGCCTGGCCCTGGGCTCCACCTTGACGTCTTGAAATCATTATTTTAAAGATGTTTTCGAAATCCAGTCAGCATCAGTGCCCTTCTTCGGTGCCTTGGTGCTTGACTGCTTGCAGCCTTGAGCTGGCACAGAGCTGCTGGAGCTTCCCGAGCTTGGCCTCCTCCGGACCCTACCTGACCTGGTTGCCAGGGTGGATGGTGATAAAAGTTACTGACTTCGGGAAGACGCAGCTGGTCAGCTGGATCCGGGGAGCAAAGGGCACAGGGCTCTGTGCTTGTCCTGGAGGCCCGGACACAGGGTTTCCTCTGCAAATTCAAGGGTGTTATGCTTCTTTTCAGTTTTCCCAGGGAAGGCTGGCTGGGCACGGGGTGTGTTGCTGGCTCATCCATGGTCCCTGCTGCTGTCCTACCAGCTGTACTCTGGAGATGTGCACAGGCTGAGGCTGGCTATGAAGTGCCTGTCCTGGTCTCCTTGTCAAGAGTTCCGGGGTCCTCAGAACTCACACAGGGGAGGTCAAGCCAGCTGCGCCTCTCCTATCTCTACATTTTCATTTCCCATTTCTCTCTCTCTCTCTCTTTCTTTCTTTCTTTCTCTCTTTTTGTGGTACCAGGGATTGAACTCAGGACCTTGCACTTGTCAGGCAAGCATTTATTCCACTGAGCTATCTCCCAAGTCCATCTCCCAGTGGGTATCGGTGTCTGGCTCAATTATACCTTCATTGATCTTTAAATCCCTTTGCTCACTTGATGGCTCCTCTGTTTTTGTGTTTTCTCTGTCTTCTGAAAATCTGCATTTTCTTTTGATTTCATTTTCTGTGTAGCAGGTGGTATTTTGCCCCCGGGCCCTGTCCCCTCCCCTAGGGAGAGCTTCTCCTCAGTGTGCAAGATGTTCAGATCTTTCACCAAGGTCCAGAAGCTTGCTTGTTCTGTGGGGATCCATGGGCACAGTCCACAGGTGGCTGCTCAGAAGGTTGCAACTGGACCCTGGCCACAGGCAGTCCCTGAAAGATGTGCAGAGAGGGGCAGTTGCCACCGGGCAGAACTGACAACCTTTTTATGGAGTTTTTGATTTACCTGATAGTAACATTACTCAGTACATTTTAGTATGTGCTCATGAAAAATGCTACATAAAACTGATTTTTTTAAAAAAATGTACTTAGTACATGGTCTACAGAGTCTCACTACTCAGACCAGACTCATAGTGATCCTCCTACTTTCAGCCTCCCAAGCACTGGAATTATAAGTGCATGCCACCAAACCCAGTCTCAATCACCATCTCAGCATGCCCTGGAGACAGGGCTGAGACAGCAAGCCAGGGATTGAACCCCAGTCCCTGTGCCTGCCTAAGCAGCTGCTTTAGTCCACTGAGCTATCTGGCCAGCCCTACAAAACTGACATTTTGAATATTTACTATAGTTTTTGTCTAATATCTTTTTTTTTTTTTGGGGGCAGTGGGGGTTGAACTCAGGACCCTGTGCTTACCAGGCAGACACTTATTCTACTAAGCTATCTTCCCCGCCCATTGTCTAATACCTTTCTTGAGTTTCTCTACCTAGCAAAATTCTTCTTGTTCTTGCTTAGTAGTACATGGTAAGTGTTTTGAGTGCAAGACTGTCTTGAAAGTGATAAGCTTGGATAAGTCTTTAAATATCTTTAAATAAATATAAAAATATTACTTCGAAGGGTTGTTAGAAGAATTAAACAACATAGTGCATAATAATTTTCTCCTAGTAAGTGCTCATATTAACTACTATATATTTTAGTCATATATAGTGATCAAATTATAGGCTATCATTAAAAACACTATTATTTTCCATGTTGTAATTCTAGTGCCAAAGAACAGAGCCTACCATATGGTAAACATCTAAAAATATTGCTTAAGTGAGCCACAGGGCCATTCTGCCCTCTAAATCTTTGGCAGATATATATTATTTTAGCTCAATTTTTTTTTAAATGTAGCCACCAGTAGGTTTTTTGAAACAGCAAGTATTGTAGCTAGTTACTAAAAACAGATGAAACAGGCAGATGAAACAGACAAAAAACATACATTTAAAACAATTGCATTAGGTCAGAGTAGCTCTTAGATGTATTTGCCATGCTGAATTATAGTAAGAATTTTCTTAGTTTTAGGCTTATAAATCTAGACGAATCAATTTTTCCTAGCTAAATATTTATTTAGCTTTCACTTTTTATTATATGTCATAACAATATCCTTTAGTACTTTAGCCTACTCTTAATATCTTTTTTTTCTTGTTAGCACTATAGACTTATGAACAATAACTGTCAGAAGGGGGAAAGAGAGAACTATAGATTGCTGGATAAGATCTTTGTTTATTTTCCTTCTTTACTATAGAATCAAGCTTGAGGTCTTGTGTCTTTCCTCTTTAACTTACATTTAGACAAATGTAGAGGAAAGCCAACTTTTTATAGTGTTCCATATTAAGCTGACCCTGAGCTCATAGAATATAAGCTAAAGGTAAAGTCTCTTTGGGGTAGACTTGTAGCGACTCATCATCATTTAAGACATGTGACATACGTTTGCAATTTTCCTGTGTGCTTCTGGAAAGAGATACAGAGAAGAAGTAAAGCAAAACAAAACAAAACAGGAAGAGAGGAGAATCTCATGGTCAGATTTCTCCAAAGGAACCCCAGCCAGTTTCTCAAGGTTAGCTATATCTAACTGTGCGGCCTGTTAGCTCTTCAGGATGGACTTCTGAGTCTCCGGGGAAATGGCATTCAGTACCAAGATGTGGCTGGATGAGGGAGCAATGTGAGCATTACCTGTTCACAACAGAAGACAGAGGGGCTGCCTTAGCTGTTACAGCAAATTACCGAGAATCATAAGGAACACAGACCTACAAAGTATCAGCCTACATTATTAAGCCAAAGTCAAAGTTAACCCAGCCAAGGCAGATTTCTTCTGAACTGAGGGTACGCAATCAAGGGATTTTTTTTTTTTTTTTAAGACCCATAGCAGTAAGATTCATCAGAGTGCAACCCGTGAACGGTGGCAGGTGTCTGAGAACACCCACTGGTTGGCCAAAGCCCTTCATTCCAAAGCTGCCAGGAAATGAATGCTGTCCAATCACATCTCAGTTCTGAAGGTGACAGTCATTGAAGGAGTCCAGACATCTGGCTCCTCCAGGGGTCGCTAATCCATCTGCCCATAGGAAAGGCTGGGTCCTGTGAGAAGACCTCCCTTGTGGATACGTTGCTCAATTTGATAATCGCTAAACAAATACTGCTCAGTCTCAACCACCTGACAGCTGTCTACCATCTCCAGCCATTGAGTTATGTCTGAAAAACTGTTCCCTCTGAATTTTCTTTTTCTTTCTTTCTTTTTTTTTTTAATTTTATTTATTCATTTTTTTCTTGTTTCAGAACCTTTGTTTGTTTATTCACTCATTTTTATGGCCGGCTCAGCCCACCCCGAGAGCAGGGCTGGCACAGCATGTGGTGCCCGGGATTGAACCACGGTCCCTGAAGCCGCCCAAGCTTTCCCAAGCAGGCGCTTTAGAGCACTGAGCCATCCCACCGGGCCCCCTTTCTTTCTTTCTTTCTTTCTTTCTTTCTTTCTTTCTTTCTTTCTTTCTTTCTTTCTTTCTTTCTTTCCTTCCTTCCTTCCTTCTCTCTCTCTCTCTCTCTCTCTCTCTCTCTCTTTCTTTCTCTCTCTCTCTCTCTTTCTGATTAGAGGAGTTAATCTCCATCACATTTTATTGTGTTTCTAATACAGCAGTTAGAATCTTCAAAAAACAAGGGCATAACTAGAAGTACAATCGAAGCTTCTGTGTCTTAAACCTCTTAGTCCTAAAACTGAGTTAATCAAGGCAAAGCAACTTTCCTCCAAACTAAATGGGTCTCCGGTATTCCACCGCCCTGGGCTTTCAGGCGCTTATAACTTAATGCGTAGTCATCCTGCTTGCGGCTGCGTTAATTACGCCCAAAGAGCCTAATCCCCATCCAGGGCCCGAGGTGGAAGAACGCGTACTCTGAGGCGGTGATGGGCAAGAGCAGACTGCGAAAGTAAAGGCCGGCTGGGCTTGTGCAGCCCCGAGGGAAGTCTTCGTCCACCGAGCCTGAGTAGAACAGTCCTGCTAAGGAGACCAGCGGAGTAAGCACAGCCAGTGTGGGCAGAGACAGAAGCGTTCTTCCTTCTCGCTCACTACCTGCCGCCGCCCTGTTAGAAGTTCAGAAAATGTAGGAGTTTTAAAAAAATGATTGAGTGCTGCTGTTTCTTCTGTCCATGCGCTGCTCTAGCTGTTTGCGGTATCATGTTAAGAATCCCATCAGTGATTGGCTACGCTGTCCCCGACTCTTCATTGATCAGTTCATTTGTGGATGCTTCATATCAGAGCGGCTTCTTGGAGAGCGGGCACACCAGGAACTCCAGCGGCGCGGGGTCGAAGGCCCGGGCCACTGCTCCCCCGCTTGCTTGCGCCTGCCGCAGACCGTGAGCCCACCGCGTGCAGGGCCCGGGGCACGACCGCCCACGGGGGCGCGCGCGTCCATGACAGGACCCTCCCGCACAGCCCCCCACCATGCTCCGCGCTGCAGACGCCCTTGCCAGCGGCAGTCCGCCTCCCTCTGAATTTCCTTAGCTCATTCTTCATTATATTCAACTGTACTACTTAGTGTATTATCACAAACCTTTTGGATTTCACTATTATATTAATTTATTTATTTACTTATTTATTTGTGGGACCCAGGACTGAACTCAGGCCCTTGCTCTTGCCAGGCAAGCGCTTATTCTACTCAACTATTTCCCTGGCCCCTGGATTTCATTATTTTTAATCATACATCAGATCTATGAGATATGCCACATCTCTTGTGGCTTGGTGGAAAACCATCTGGTGGAAGACATAACTTATATGGCACAGAAATATGAGCACCTTTTTGTTGAGCTTTTAGCAAATCAATAAGGACGGGGATCATTCCTACATACCTAGTAATGCAGCACCGCAGCCATCCATAGATGCAATTCCAATCATTATCACCACATCTCAAATGAGGTTACTTTCTGCCGCACTTGGGTTTAGTTTATCCTTGAAGCATGGAAGCAACTTGTTACTTCGTAAGAACCTGTTCCTAGTTTAAGTCTGGAATGGTCGGAGTTCCCAGAGCTCCCAAGCGTGGCATCTCAAACTCCTTGTTCCCTTCAGCATTAGACAGCTGGGGCGGAAGGTCCTCAACATAACCAATAAACGAATTTTTATCTGCTCCTCTATGCTGGGAAATGATTCAGGGCACCGTTTCTGGCTTTGCCTGAGTCTCGGACATGCTTCCTTCTTCTTACCTTAGTTTAGTTGTTTGTCCCTTTCATGTAGGAGGTTTCCGTACATGAATAGACTGTGAAGTACTTGGTAGCATACTTGAGAGGAACTCTCTTGGGCCACTGGAGTCCTTACTTTGTGCTCTCTCATGCTCTGTCCTATGCTCTCAGGTGGCCTTGGTCTTCCTGTAATATCAACTTTCTTTCCTCTTTTTTTTTTTTTTTTTCTTTTTTTGCAGAACTGGGGATTGAACTTGGATCCTTGCATTTGCCAGGCAAGCACTTATTCTACTGAGCTATCTCCTCAGCTCCCTCTCTCCTCAATTTCAGAAGTTGGTTGAGCTCTTCTTGGGTTCCCATTTCTTGTATGTGGCCTGGAAATTATCTTAGAAAGGTCAGAGATACTGTAGAGCTCCCTTTATTTCTTTCCCGTGCTGCAGGGATCATGATCTTTCTTTTTTTGATTGTAGAGTCATGTTGTTTACTTCACGTGAGTGAGTAAATTTGGTCTGTGCTGTCTTGTTTTGGTTGGAGATGGAACTCTGACATATTTACATAGGAAAATTTTTTAAATGTGGTTTTGCTAATTCATGAGCTTCAGAATCTTGTTAGAACATACTAATGTGAATATTGCTGTTTCTTAATTTAAGAATAAATCCCAAGATCAGGCAGATAGCTCAGTGACATAAGCACTGGCTTGACAAGTGCAAGGTGTGGTGTTTGATCTTCAGTAGCAAAAACAAGACAAAACAAAACAAAACAAAACAAAAGAAAGGAATGAATCCCAGGTATTTTATCAAATAATCCCTTAGAGTTGCTTTAAAAGGCAGCAATAAAAGAATGTGTGAAGTAAAACAATAATTAATGCCTTTTATTCTTTGTTTCTAAATTACTATTCAAAATGTAGTAATGGAATGTTTAGGAGGACAAGTATTGATATTGAAATTTGGGGCATCTGCATATGCACCATTTCTTTTAAGAAGAAAGCATTATTTATTTTTACTTTTCTTTGTTTTTGCTATGCAAAGATTAGAGATTGAACTCATGGCTTCATGCATTCTAGTTAAGCATTCTACCACTGAGTTATAGCTCTTGTGGGTCTATGTTCCCTTTCTTGTGATATTTCACACCAAGGGGGAACCAAATATGGGCACAGGTAGACTGCACTCCACCCCAGACCATGTCCTAGGTAACCCAGACCTCAGGATCTCTGCATAAATGGCCCTAAGATTGACTCCAGGGCCTGTGTGGGCCTCCTTTTCTTCACTGATCTCTTAGGAAACACAGCTGGGTTGTACACAGCGAATATGGGGAGGTCTATTGTCCGCGCCCTATGCCTGGAGACAGAGCTCGAATGTGAGGCCTGAAGTGATTGCAGGTTTCTAGAGCCAGGACTATAATTTTAAGTTTGAGCAGTAGGGGAGCTGGAGAAGACTTGCTCTTCCCACATTCCCAAACCCTACCACGGGAATCTGAGACTTTTTCATTCAAACCCAGCTTTCTGTAAACAGAAATTCCCTGAAGAAGTTGCATCTATATTAAAAATCCTGCAGACTGTTTGACCTCGACTGACTGGAAAATCATAATTGTGGGGAGGTAGAATATTGAAAGTAGAGAGTCCAAACATTCTGGGGCTATTTTTATGTTTTTTTTTTTTTTGTCTTTTTGAGACAGGGTCTCAGTATGCAGTTCAGGCTGGCCTTGAGCTCACTTTTGTAGCCGAGGCTGGTCTCGAACTCACACCGATCCTCCTGCCTCAGCCTCCCGAGTGCTGGGATTACAGGCGTGCGCCACCACGCCCGGCTTGGGGCTATTTTTAGTCTTTTTAATGTCTACTGACTTCTGATGTCATATCTGACCTAACATTCGAGTGACTACTAGGTAAAACTCTTGCGATATTACTTTGGAGCTCAGTTTCCACTAACTTCTAGTTTCTACTTGCCCTGAACCTAAAGAGCACTAAAACATCTGATACCCACAGAAGAGACTTCCGCTTTGCTGTGACCCATCTGCCACGTGTTTCCACCAACGTGCTTGGGAATGGCAGTGATTATAAAATTTTGTTTGTCCTATGATTATCAACCTTCTGACAACATCCTCCATTGCAGAGCTACCCGAGTCTGTGTTCCTAGGCCTTGGTTGCTCATATGAGGCTTAGAAGTAATTCTTATTTTTTTTGTAACAGGTTCTGTTTAGTGTTGATACTGTGATGTCATTATGTTTCCAAAGGTAGCATTGTGGAAGTTCTTTTGTCTGAACTTTCATTAGTTATAAGTCTAACCTTAAGGCATGAGATGTACATGCATTGGCTCCTTGTACCCTTTCTTTAGCTTCTATGAACCTGCTCTGTGGCCCTGCCTTGAATAACAAGCAATTTTCCAGAGCTTTCTGTCAACAAAGAATTATAGGATGGAAGACGGAAGATGGATGGACTGATCTAGCATCCCTCTCCTAAAGGGGATGTGTTCTTCAAGGCTAATAATCAGTAACTTCAGCATTTAGACAGCCTTTCCATAGTAATAGGGCTCTTCTTAGAGATGCATAAAACAGGATTTTAATGTGCTTAGAAGATTGGTATAACTCATCCCGAAGGCTGACACTAACAACAGTTCTACAAAGTACTGTCTATGGTCCCAAACTTAATCCTGAGAGGATTTGACCCTGGAAGATACAAAAAAAAAAAAAAAAA
>PVJA010048118.1:0-14353 GCA_004027025.1 Myocastor coypus | reverse complement strand
TTTTTTTTTTTTTTTTTTTTTTTTTTTTTTTTTTTTTTTTTTTTTTTTTTTTTTTTTTTTGTTCTTTTGTTTTGCTTTTCATTTTAAGTAGCTAGGAAATTTCAGAGCACACTCTTTCATGTCACAGCACTGTCCTAGGAAGATCACATTTCAGCATCAGAATGCAGATACAGCCACGCGCTACCCACTGTCTGTGGCCGCCTTGGCACAGGGGCAGGGTCAAGAAGTTCAGCAGCCCACAGGCCTGCCATCTGCATACTTGCTCTCTGGACCTTCATCAAAGAGGCTTGCTGATGCCCTGTGGGAGAAAAAAGGGGTAAGAAGCCAAGAGCCTGAGAAGGGGAGATAAGAGGGGCCAGTCCAGATGGAAGTTTCCATTCAGATGGTGGGAAGACATAAGCAGTAGATCAGAATATGATGATGAACTAAGAAATCCACTCATCATTTTCTCTATGGAATACAGTACACCATTTAAATCTAAATTAAAGGATGAATTGAACACTGCTAGGAATTCTTAGCCACAGTCTGAAGCAGCAGACTTTGTTATAGAAGGGCACCTTCTCTGTGTTTGGTCTGAGGAGGCACAGGACTGTATACAGGGGCACTGCTTTTGATGCTATATGTTTCTACAGTACTTAAATGTTATTGAAGCATATTTTTTTTCTTGTTTCAGAACCTTTGTTTGTTTATTCACTCATTTTTATGGCTGGCCCACCCCGAGGGCAGGGATGGCACAGTATGTGGTGGCGAGGATCGAACTGTGGTCCCTGAAGCTGCCCAAGCTTTCCCAAGCAGGCGGTTTAGACCACTGAGCCATCCTGCCGGGCCCCAACTGAAGCATTTTTAGTAATTTTATAAAACAACTGAAGAAAAGACATAAGAGAAAAAAGTATCACCATCAGAGGATTACAGCATGATTTTTGTGGCCTCAAAGATGGGAATCACAAAGAAAAAGGAGAAGTGGGTCAGCAAAAGCTTTGGGAGCATGTGATATTTGCAATAAGCCTTTGAGGATCAGTAAGACTGGGCAGGATGAAGAGGACACCCCTCGCTGAAGAGAACAACATCGGTTCAAAACTGAGAAGGCTCTCACCATGGCTAGAGGAAGAGGGTTTGTCCTGATGGACTCCAGGCTCCTTAGTTGTTGTATCAGTCCATGCTTACTGGAAAAACAGATTCACGGCAAGATATACAAACATAAGAAAATTTGTATCATTGGCTCATAGTGGCTGCCCACAGTCAGGTGTGGATGTGGTCAAAACATCTGCCTGTGTGCTGGTGATCTAAAGATCCTGGTGAAGGTCTGGTGCTCACTGAAGTATCCAGTGAGAGCCCTTATCAGGAAGATGAGGGATCTGTGACAGAGGCTAAAGATTCTGCCCTGGAAGCCAGAAGACGATGACCAAGGTGAAGGTGAAGATTGGAGCTCCTCTGAAGAAATGGTAGCAAGCCTTCCTTTTCCACTTCCCTTTTTTTTAGTTTTTTTTTTTTTTTAATTTTTTTTTCATTTCTTTGTGGTACCAGGCTTTGAACTCAGTACCCTGCGCTTATTAGACAGGCACTTCTTCCACTGAACTATCTCCTTGGCCCCTTCATTTCCCTTTTATACCATCCTAGCAACAATACTCCCTCAGGTAGGTTTTCCACACCAGATGATTGATGCAATTTATTTGCATGTTTCTTATTCAAGTTAACACAATCAATTACCTATCACAGCTGTGGTACTGTGTGTGCATGTCACCAGATAAACCGCTCTAAAGGAGTGTCAAACTCATGCCATCAGACTTACCAAAGAAATAACAAGAGAGGAAAGAACTTTTGTATTATGCTAACGTGAGTGCTGAAAATATTCTCACCCTAAGAATCCCAGGCACACCAATGCCTTGCTCCAGAATGACCAAAAAAAAAAAAGGTAATCAATCTAGTCACCTCAGTGTCCAAACCAATAAGCAGCCATGTTTTTTGTTGAAGAAGATGAGGTTGAGAAAAAGCAGCCACCAGGTTGAAGGATGGTTATTTTGTCTTCCTACTTATGTAGTCTAGTAGAATAGCTGATTTATGTAATGAAATATTACTTAAGTCCCACACTGCAAATCTACAGAATCAATATCTATTCAGGGGAGACTGAAAGCATATTTTTTAGTTGATATTTAGGGCTAACATAGGAGAACTTCCATTGTACAGTGTCCACAGGATGGTTTCACAGCATCTGCTATTGATGATCCTACCAGCAAGCTGGAGGGTTTGGAGACACTGATTTTAACTTGGCCTTTCCAATCAGTAGTTGCTCCAACTACTGATTTCAGGACATGTTATTTTGGACTCATCTGTGCTGCATTAGAAACTACTTGGACTTAGAATGAATAGTGTTTTCTTCCCAAACATTTTTCCCACAGTTTCCAAAAGAGGTAAGTAGAACAACGTACATAAAATGCTCTCCTGAAAGGAGATGGCATGCTCCTTCTGGTTGACTCTCCTCTAATCTTCTTTAGTGATAAGGAGCCTCAGAAGAAAGGGGAGGAGTTGTCACGCATCCTCGCAGTGAAGCTGAAGGGCAGCTTCAAAGTTACTTTTCTTCCAGGTGAGTGCCCAAAGACAATATGTTCCTAGTGGTCCTACGTGGCAACATCCACTGCTAAGTTGTCACCCCTGAGCTGCTCACCTGGGCAGTGGCTTCAAGCTCTGTGGAATACATGACCTTGATAAAACTGGACTCTAAGGCAGCACTGGGCAATGCTGAGGGTGGGTTGAAGCAAGGTGATCAGAACCTAGACCAGCCCTTTCCACCTACACAGCTGCCCCGCCCTCCCTACTGTGGCCCCGTTTAGGTGCTGTCCTCTAAGACTCTTGTGTGAATGTTATAGAAGCCCAGAGTATTGGTCAGTGAGGTAAGAGCAAGGACCTTCCATGAAGAAATATAGCTTATAACTACACTGCTTTCATTAGAAAATCAATATTTAACCTAAAATTAATCTACCTACATGCAATCAATGTGCTTTGCTTCCTAAAGGTCCGCATGCTGGGGGCCTGTCCTCCACCTGATGGCATTGGTGGTTGTTACAGTTTAGATCAAAATGTCTCTCAAGGGCCTCATGCACTTGGAAAGAGAGCTTTTGAGAGGCAATTAGAATATGCAGGCAGGACGGCTTCCTTGCTATGGACAGGAGATCTGGTTGGAAGCTGGTCAGTGGGGTGACCCAAAGGGCACATCTCCCTCCAGTTCTTCCCTCCTCTCTGCTCACTGGCTGCCCCACATGGGAAGCTATTTTCTTCCAGGGCCTTCTTCCAGAGTGCTTTTCCTTCCCATGGCCAGCCAACGATAGGCCCCCAATGAGAGCCAAAATAAACCTGTCCTCAGCTGTATTACCAGGAATTCTGTCCTAGCAATGGGAAAGTAGCTGAGACAGTATAGAGCCCATAAGTAGGGCCAAATGGGAGATGACTGGGTCATAGGGCTGCCCCCTCATGAGCAGATTGGAGCTGTCCCTCAGGAATGGTAAGAGCGGTTCAGTTTCCATGACAGTAGGTTATTACAGAAAAAAACAAGCTACTGCCTCCCCAGTCTCTGCTGCTTATCCTTCTGTATTCTCTGTTTCCTGCCTCTGTCTGCTCTCTGTCTCTCTCTGTCTCTCTCTCTCTCTGTTTCTGTCTCTCTGTTTCTCTCTCTGTTTCTGTCTCTGTCTCTCTGTCTGTCTCTGTCTCTCTGTCTCTGTCTGTCTGTCTGTCTCTATCTATCTATCGATCTATCTATCTATCTATCTATCTATCTATCTATCTATCTATCTATCTCTCTCCTGGCCCTGAGATGAGCAACTTCACCCTGCCTGCCTCACACTTTCCCAGTATGCACTGCTTCATTGCCTCAGTACAGTCCTAAGATGGTAAGACCAGTGTTTGATGGGTGGGAACCGGAAAAATCAAGAGTGAAAACATGGAGTGTTTTCCTTTTAATGAGTTAATTATCCAGGTATTTTGTTACCCTGACAGATGCTGACTAACACATCCAATAACTTTTACATAAGATTGGTATGAATAAAACCACTTGTTCAGTTTATAAGACTAACACTGGCCAGGAATGTAAGTCTTAAAATGTTAGAGAGTTGAGATGAGCTGTGACGCTGAGTGCCAAAGACACATTGCTTCTTTGAGTCCCAAGCCTGAGTGACTTCTCACCTTGCTGTCAGCTTGTGCTCTAGTTTTCCTCACAGATGCCCTGGTTCTAATTAGAACCAAGGGCCTGACCCCAAGAGCTGATAAAAATTTTGCCCTTAGCTAAATGCTCTTGGCTAACTGGAAAAGGCAGGTTGCCGGTGTCTGGAGTGGAAAGTGCACTATTAGGAGTGAGTCTGTGAAGCAAATGCCCCATGACTCTAATCTTCAGAATGCTGACTCCTGAGGTCAGTAATTGGGCACCCAGAATTCACTGGAGCAGCAGGTCTAAGCCTGTCTTCAGACTTCTTTGAAATGTGGTTCCTGAGGTCAGGAAAATAATTGCTTCATTTGAAGGGGGTGGGAAGAGATGGGAGGAGGAGCAACCTTGATTATTTCTCCAGTGTATCAATGCACCATGTTCTCAATATCCCAGTCTCATTAAAACAACACAAGCTGCTTGAGAAACTCAGTCATTTCCATGGTGATTCTTGTCAGTCTGGTCTTACTGCCAGCTTGGAGATCCCTAATAGCAGATAAGCCCAGAGCCTGGGACTCTTTGCCTAGTTATTAGCTCAGCATCCAGGGTGCCACCGTGCTCATTAAAGTTCCTTACCTCTGTCATATTAAAGCCCTTAATTAACAGAGGATATTTTAATGTCAATGCTTTGCAACTTCCCAAAGAGAAATGCCAATGTAATCAACTTGATCTCTTGACCACCACTTCTAAGGGGACTCACCCCTCTTTTCTCCCATGGGGTGCACTTGGTACTGGACTCCCTTTCTAGAGGACAGTCTGTGGTCCTGTGTTTAGCTTGATTCACAGAAAGGCTGTTGAATGAAATCTCAGGGTTCCTTGAAAGTTGCTCTGCTGTGTTTAGAGACCCTGGTAATCTGAACGAAATCCTGGCCAAGATTCAGGATGCTTGTTTTGTGTTCAAATCTTTTTTTTTATAAAAGGTGGGAGAAGCTAAGACGAAGAGGGTTGTTGCTCCTTGCCAACCAACTCTGTGTAGCTCCTGTGGACCAGGCTTAATCAGTCACACAAAGAAAGCCAAGAACACATGAGAAAAAGAAGACAAAGACCTAATTTAGTTTCATGAGGAAACGAAAAAAAAAAAAGAAGTATTCTTTCAAAAAAAAAAAAAAGATATTCCTTTAGCAAAGAAATAGACCAAATGTCACACATTAGACAAGAAAGGAGTAGGTGCAAAGTTTGCTTTGTATTGTTTTGTTCTGTTCTGTTACAGTGTACCTCTGACTCATGACCAGCCTCCCATATAACAACTTGGGATATGAACAGAATTGTCGTTTTAACTTACAACCAAAATCTTGAGTTACAATTCAAAAGCAGTGTGGTTGTAGCAAGCAGTATGGTTGTAAACAAAGCCTCGATATGACAGGAAAGTACACATCAGTCTGAGCCCAGATGTATGCTTGTGGGTGTAACTTCAATCTGTGCTGTATGTAGTCACTACAATTACTGCTATCAAAATAACCCCAAAAAGACAAGGAAAGAAGGTAAGGAAGGAAGAGAAAGTAAAGAAACTACTCACAATAGAAGAGAAGACGGAAATTGTGGAGAAAGATGAGAGTAGCATTCCCTGTGACCCATCCTGCTGATATGTACACCACGTAGAAATCCACCATCTCCACAGTCTTACAGAGGAAAGATTTGTACATGGAGGCTAATGTTGCTGAAGGTGGTATTCAGATTAGTAAGTCACAATCAACAGTGTTAGATGAGGTAGGCTATTACTGTGAATAAATGAAAGGCTAATGGCCAGTTATAGCCTGAGTCTATAATTTGTGAAAAACCAAGGGCTCTACAGGTAAATGCAGCTCTTGTAAAGGTTAATCTATCAATCCATGATAATGGTGAAATATTTGGTGCCAGTAAAGGGTGATTTCCAATTTTTAAAGTGAGGACTGAGGTTCACAGCATAACTAGGCATAGTGAAGTAGCCAGTGCTGACAGAAGAGCTACTAAAAATTACACACATCACTTTAAAATGATGACACAGAAAAATAGCTTTTGCTCTCATCAAGTTTTGAACTGTGAGGAAACTGGCCTTTCTGGAAGAAAATGTCCAGAAGAACACACTTTACCCAGGAAGAGAAGAAAATGCTGACCACAAGCCCATAAGAATAGGCTAAACTTAACGGCATGTGCCAGTGCAAGTGGCGATCTTAAGACAAAATGTCTCTTGGCTGATCACTCTGAGCCCCCTGGAGTGTTCTGAAAACATGAAGTCATGGAGAATAGACTTAGGGTCCTCTGGAGATCTAATGCAAAAGCCTGGACATAAAGACTATTTTTTCGCCAGGCATGGTGGTGCACGCCTGTAATCTCAGCACTTGGGAGGCTGAGGCAGGAGGATCGATGTGAGTTCAAGACCAGCCTGGTCTACAAAAGTGAGCTCAAGGCCAGCCTGAACTACATAGCGAGACCCTGTCTCAAAAAGACAAGAAAAAAAAAAAGACTACTTTTTCTTGGGTGGATCAGGAAGGCCTTCTTGTGCTATTGTTAAGAAATATCTAGAGGACAGAGGTCTACCACTCAGGGCTCTCCTCATCAGTGACAATGATCCTGCTTACCATCTGTTTGCTGACATTGTCACTATAGCAGAATCTATAGGTTGACAGGTAGACGGTGACGATATTGAGGAACTGGGGGAGAAACACTCTACAGAGAAATTTTCTGCAGAGGAACTTGAGCAGCTTCTGGCCAAACAACAGAGGATGAATGGCAGCTGAAGAGTTTTCCAATGAGGAAGTGTCCTATCAACAGTCAGTGTAGCAAAGCTTTTCTTTGGAAATAGAGGAAATCCTGAAAATATGAACAGAGCTATAGCATTTGTAGAGAAGACTCACTCAGCAGAGAAAAAGCCTACCACTGCATTCGCTTACTTGATGATATGGTCACATTATACTACAGAACAGCATTAAAAGAGCAAAACAGACAAACTTAGACAAAGTTTTACTTCGAAAAGGTTAAGACTCAAGCAGGTGCTAGTGGGCTACAGACTCTATCAAGGAGAAAAAGGACATCCAAGGGTCGGGTTGCTGATGTTCTCATGGAAGGGGACTCTACTACTGGACAATAACCACCCCCATTCCATCCCCCCTTTCTACAAACCAAAGATGTCAATGTAAACAGTGAGTACAGTATTGAAGTGTTTCTAGTAAACTGTGCACATTTTGTAACTTTTTTGGTGAACACACTAGGAAAATTATTTGTGTTTCTGATAAATTACGCACATTATAAAATCCTTTTTAATATAAAAAGGTCAGTTGAGGGGTGCTTGGGGGGTTTCAAATACATTATGGGTATTCCCGTTATTTCTTATGGGAAAAAGTCTTGACTTACAACCATTTTGAGTTACAACCAGCCTTAGTGCACTGATTTCGTTAAGTGAATGATCCATTGTATTTTAAGAAAGAACCCCAGGATCACACTGAAGTATCAAGCTTCTGGAGCCCAAGGAGGGCATCCACACTACAGAGAACACTACCCCCATATCTAGTTGACCAAGTACCCATTTCAGAGAGTCCAGTGCAAAACCAAAGGGCCACTTACTGGCCTGGTCCTCTTAGCAGCCTGTGGTGTGGACCTCTCCTTGACCCACAGGGAGTCTGCCCTTCATTATAACTTCAGTGATACCTGTGCAGGCCCTGTCCTCCCACTGGGGATCAGTGCCTTCCTGGGATGTTCCCAGATTGTCACTCTGTCCTCAGTGGACATCACATGATTTTGAATTCCTGCTTCTCCTGTGACCCTGAATCTTATGTGCTATTGTGCACCATGACGGTTAGGACCTTAGATCATACTATCATTGGGCAGTACTCACAGTTCATAAGTGACAGAGGAGTAATTTCAAGATAACACAAAAAGCAGAGTAGTGAATGGAAACCAACCCCACGGAAGTAAGAAGCATTTTAAAGCAAACTCCATTTTTCTTCCTGTTGGTCCTAAGATGCCAACATAATAAATGTTCATTTTAAAGATTGTTTAAAATCTGCCTTTTCTGTTTATCATTACTGAAAGGCAAATGCAAGGCTCCCTTGTGCTCCTCAGGCCCCAGCAGAAAAGTATTAGAAAGACATATATCAAAGCTCAGAGGCTGGAATTTTAAAAATGAGATTCAGATGTGTCTATAAATCTGACAGCGAGATGCAAGGAGAGCTTTTAAGTTGCTGTGGGCAAAACATGCCTGGAATCTGGTCTGTGACCTCACCTGGCCATTCGCCTCATTAAATCTGCCGCTCTGGGGCACATTCATGGTTGGGGTCAGCAGAGATGTTTTCACCCTGTTTCTAACTTCAGCTGATGTTTTCTTGCCAGAGAGGCCAACGAGCCTTCTACCTCCTACTCAGGCGTCCTGACTCAGCCAAACTCAAGGAGCGGAAAACAGAGCTTGAAAGAAAACAGGTACGAGTGCAAGGAAACATCCCGTGTTGTGACTACTTTCAGAGGCCAGAGACAGAAATGGAGGGCCACAGAAGGAGGAGACGGAGTCAGGGAAGGGCCAAAAAGCAGTACTCATCGAGGTTTTCTCAGCCTTCCTCCTGTTTCCAAGTACCTCCTATGAATCCAATGCCTATCCAGAGAGTCTGGAAAGGTGTGTAAGCGTGAAGCACGGCAAGTGTCATAAAGAACACACAGGGATTCTGGGACAAGATAAACCTAGGTTCAGCAGCTGGGTCTGCCCCTCATTTATCAGATCAGCTTAAGCAAGTGACTCAGCCTTTCTGTGTCTTGGTTTTCTCATCTGTAAAATGGGGCTAGCAATTTCTGCATCTCATTTGCCAAGAAGAATGGATACAGTAACCACATGTATGCTTGCCTCGTTCACACTGTTCCTATTTACATTCTTTCCTTCTCTGTCTCGTTTATTATCAAAATTGTGAGCTTTGAAGTAAGTAAAAGGGAGACTTGGGTAATATAATTCTCTTCTCTTAGCAATGAGGAGAAACTAAGAAGAGAGGTGACATAATCTCTAGCCTGTTCATTACTTCCTTGTCGAGACACAATGCCCAACACTCACAACTTAAAGTGAGGTTTGGCTCACAATTTGTAGAGGTTTCAGTCCATAGTTGGCTGCGAGGCAGGATAGGATGGCAGAGGGGCATTGCAGAGGAGAAACCACTCATGGCATGGCAGGCAGGCGCCAGAGAGGAGTCAAGGGAGGAGGAGGGATGCATATCCCCTGAGGACATGTCCACAGTGACCACCTCCTCCCTCCAGGCTTCACCTTCCAGCAGCACACCAGCTATGAACCCATCAGGGGACTAATCCCACAACTGATGCAGTCATCTCCCAAAAGCCCCATCGGTGAGCACATGAGTCCCGGGTGACACCCGGATGCAAACCATAACATCCTGTAAATTACCAGCAGGGAGAAGACTTGTGGTAAGAAAGCAGACTCACATGGCCCTGGCCAGTTTACCACAGAAACTGCTAAGTTCCTTTCATGGTCTGATCACCCAGCTGAATGACTGGCATGATCATAACCTGTTGGGTCCATTTTGCAGTCAGGGAAGTGCCTTACAGACATTTCCTTAAGGACGAACTTGTTTAAGTTAATCCTCCATAGTAACCCCTCCCAGGCTCACCATCTATTGTCCCAGTCCCACTTCCTATCAAGCAGATCATCGCCAATTCACAGATTGTACTGCTTCTATTTTTGTTTTTATCTTCTTCCCAGAGGAAAGACTTTTTCTTTCAGTACAGGGGACTGAGTCCAGAGCACTCACACTAAGTTATAGTCTCAGCCCTTTTATATTTTTTACTTTGAGACAGGGTCTTACTAAGTCACTAAGTTGTTCTGGCTAGGCTGTCATGTAACATGGGGACATCTTGTCTCAGGGTACTATAGTGCTAGGATTACGGGTCAGTGCCACCACACCCAGACCAGAGGGAAGACTTTTCCAAAGGGTCCCCTAGAGAGAAAGAGACAGAGTCATCTTCATGCATGTCCTAATATAGATTTGTAAATATAGTTTTGTAAATGCTTCTTCTGCTCAAGTTAAGGAAGGATACAGTCCATCAAATTCCTAAAGTTGACTCTGTCTCAGACCTGGACACAACTGCTTTGAAAAGAACTCACACGATTTCATAACAGATACAATTTGCAATACACATACGTAAATCCTCCCATAAACTCCAACTCAAATATTACATATAGAGCTAGCAAATGCAAGCCACGTAAGTACATGTAAATGTTCATTCTGGTTACTCCTTGGTTTCATTCAACAGCAGTTGGGCAGACATGTGCTTATTGATGTACTGTTTAGACACAAATTGCTTATGTCAGAAACAGAAAGTATACCAGGTACTCTTCTATGAACTGGAAACTTGCTTGTCTTAAGGGAAATTAAATTACCAACCCATCCCAATCCTTTCCCCAAATTAAATGTACACACACATACACACTTACAAAAACAATGTCTGAAAGGCTTGAGTTCAAGTCTCTCTTTCTGAGTAAGTAGAACAGTAGTTCAATGCCTTGCTCATGTGTTTGTGGCCACGCTAGTGTACGTAAACCTGCTATGCTGCCGGTCATATGGAAACGTAACGCACCCAGTAAGATGCCATCCACTGTGATGGTGATCGGTAGTAAACAGCTGTTTCTGGCTTATGTTGTCACTCTACCACACCTCAGTCACTCATTGTGCACTCTTCCTACTTGCAAAATAAGTACATTTGCTTTCACCCAATGCCATGTCACACCCATAACAGCTTCCTCTATTTTCACTTCCCGTCCCCTCAGTTGTGTGGAAAGGCAGCACAGAGTGACCACCTGTGCACAGTTCCCCAGACAGGGCCACGGTGTGTGCCCTGACCATCGGCACACTTCCAGAACATTGCTGTGTTGAGCAATGTGCAATGTGCCTATCTCTGCATCTCTGCCCATGTAAACTAAAAAAGGGGGAAGAGTGGACTACATACTGGACACAAATTGCCTTAACAAACAGCAACACGGCTTGCTCTTTGACATACACATGGGCCACTATTTAATGGCATACTGTGTTCTTGCTCAGAATGTACATTTACATGTTTAATGAGTCCTTGCTCGCAGTTCACAATGTTTATGTAAATTCCTCTTGTGGAGTTCAACGTGAGCATAACACACCTTCACCTTCCCATCCCCTCCCTCTCTGCTCCCATCCTTCCCTCCCTCTCTTGACCCTCTTCCCATCTGAGGAAGAGCTATCTCTCCACTCCTGATGATTTTTCATCTTGCTCTTTACTTATACTCTACGTTTCTCTCATAAGAGACCCCATGTGATACTTAAGCTTGTGCGTCTCATTTATTTCACGTCACTTCATGCATTTTCCTATGGATGCCACAGTTTGCCTTGCTCTATGGTGGACTTCACTGCACAAGGATGTGCTTCTGAAGAGTCCACCTTCTAAACTGCAGGTTGAGTGAGCACCCCAAATCCAACATCTAAAATTTGAAATGATCTAAAACCCAACATGCTGGAGCACTGATACACTACTGATAGAAAATTCCACACAGGGAAACTTCATTTCTGAGACAGAATCTCGTAATGTAGTACAAGTTCTTCTTAGAATATAGTGCAAGATCTTACTGAGTAGTTCAGGCTGGACTTAAACTCAAGGCAATCTTCCTGCCCCAGCCTCCTGAGTCCTGAGATTGTGGGGTCTGGGCCACTTCTCCCAGCTGAAGTTTTATTTTATGCGCACAAAATTGTTTAAAAACTTTATAGAAGTTACCCTCTGGGGCTGGGAATAGCTCAGTGTGGCGGGCTTGCCTTACGCACAAGGCCTGGGTTTAAGCCCAGCACCAAAGGCTAAAAGTTGCCTTCGGGTTATGCATGTCAGGTGCATGTGGAACATACATGAACTTCGCATTTAGAGGCGGTTCATTCCCGCGGAGCTCTTTATGTGACTAAAGCAAGTCTGAGGAAATTCCAGTGCAGAAGGACTGTCCTGAGCATTGTGGATAAGGGCTACACACCAGTATTTGAAAGTTAAAATACTCTCCATGCGCAATCAGCCACTCCGCTTGCAGAGTTTCCACACAGCGTCCTTGCTTGCACCTTCTATGGAGTAATTAGCATTTTTGTCAGGATGCTTCCCTGACAAGTGAGGTTTACATCCTCCCTCACCTAACAATACTCCTAGGAGTGCAAACACCAAGCTTTGCTGAGCCTACCTGCAGTGACAGCCACTGCCTTCTGATCTGAACAACTGTCCTCTTGTCTCCGCGCCCACGGCAACCTGGCAGATGCAGCCCCGGCTCACAGAGATTGTTCCTCCAGTCAGCTGGGAGTCAGCCCCTGCACTGCGATGTCACAGCTAAAACCCCACCAACCAGAGCACCTCTCCCACTTGGCTGGGGTACAGGGTCCAGCTCCTAGCTGTACTGCACACCTTCATGCCTCTCAGCCTGGTGTCAGCTTGGTGACAGGAGCGTAGCATTCTGCACAGCAAAGCTCAACAAGAGCTGTGACCATGGTAGACTGGCAGTTGAGCTATTTTCTTTCATTTCCCTGTGGATTTGAGTTCACCAGAAATAGGAGACCATTTGCATGTGCGCTCTGCATTGGTGTACAGGACACAGGAAGCAGACAGGAGAATCGGTTTGAACAACCTTCACTACATTCCCCTCCACAGCTTCCCATTCCAGGGAGGACAGAGAGGAAAAAGGATTCTCTTCACAGACATAAGCTGTCCATTTCTAAAGGTTTTATACAGAGGGCTATACAGGGAGGGAAAGCCCAAAAGGGGGTATTTAAAAAACTGTCTTCTTGAACTTTCTTGAGGGCTTCCCTGTGTTTCCTTCAATTCCATGTCCACAGGTACTTGCCCCCTGCCCCCTGTGCACCAGGACAGACTAGGTCTTTGCAGGAAGCTGAATGCCATATCCTAGGGAGTCAGCCACTCTGCGTGTGGAATGAGAGACACTCTCTCCTGGAGATGTGTTACAGGCAGGCTCTGGATTGTGTTTAGAATTTTGGAGGCTTTTGCAAGATGTGTCAGGATTTTTCTTAAGTTTCCTTTTCAAATAAATCCTCCAGCTTTGACTCCTTGGTGTCTGAATCCCCTCAACTGAAAGCATATCCATTTCCGTGGGAATGTCAGAAGAGGAGGGGCGGCAGTGTAGCGTTTCCTTCCTGCTCACAGCTGTCTCTGATCTAAGAAATGCAAATCTCCAAAGCTGATAGATCATCATTCAAGTTGCTGGATCTGGGGCATCTTGACCAATAACAGCATCCCAGATCTTCCAGCTGTCAGAAGTGAGTTCGCTCATGATGGCTACAAACAGCTTTTTAGATGACAAAGAAGTGTAACTGAATCTTACCGTGGATTAACACTAATTTTACACTTACACCCTCCTCTCCACACCATGGTTCAGGAGGAGAGCTTTGGGGTCTGCTGCCTAAAAGACTCCTTAGGGTGAAATGCTAAAGAAGGTCATCCAGTTCAAAACAAATTCTGTATAGGAGCTAACTCAGCAAAGGATGTGAAGTATTAACATATGAAAGTATTTAGAAATTACTGAAAAATTATTTGAAAATTATTCTGTCACTGTGACAAAAATAACTGATTTAGCAACTCAGAAGGTCATGTCTCAGAGACTTCAGTCCATACCCAACTACTCCATTCCTTGTGGGCCTGTGGTGGGGCAAAGGATCGTGGCCAGTGACACCTGACAGAGTACAGCTTCACAGTTGTCAACATGCAGAGAGGGAGAGAGAGAGAAGGCACGGGACTGGGGACTACAACCCTCAGACCATGTTCCCAGTGATCTCGCCTGCTGCCTTCAGGCCCCCTACTTCATGGGTTCAACCCCTCCTCATAGTGCCACCAGTGGGGCCCGGCCCGCAGTGCACCTATGGCGACACTTATGATCCAAACCCTAACAGATCCATAATACTGTCTGGCTTAACAGTAGACATATTTGTTGATTTAAAGCACACTTTCTCTGGAAATAAAACCTCTTAGGAATACTACCTTTTTTTTCCTCAAGCTTTAATGTAAGTGAGGGTCAAGGGACACTATCTCTAGTTGCAGGAGTTGATGACAGAAATGGCTTGGGACTCAGGAATATGTGTCACCAGAAATGAATAAGTCAAACTTATTTTTAAAGTTCAAATAACTAAGTTGCTTGCAAGTAGCTTACTCTGAACCACCTATATGGGAAAAGTGGCTTGGAGTCACATTTTATAA
>PVJA010048117.1:0-14359 GCA_004027025.1 Myocastor coypus | reverse complement strand
GGACAGGAAGTTAGTCGCGGGAACGCAGAGGCGGGGCAGAGGGGCGCAGGGGCTTACCCGCGGCGGGTGCGCAGGCTCAGCTCCCAGCGGTGGGGTTTGGGCTGGGCTCGAGATTGCATTTTTCTCTTTTGTTTTGTCATCTTCTGTTCCCAAGAGGACTCTTGATATTATTACCAAGTGAGAACATGTCATTAAGGCAGATATGGTATCCTAGTCACAGTAGTACAATTAAGAATGTCTAAAACAGCTAGAGCAATTTATAAATTGATAAACTTTTGTAACTAATGGCTTTGTATTTTAGACCAGAGTAGTAAATATTATAGATATATAACAAAACAAATCATAAATTGGTAATTTATATTTAAATTAGTTCCCCTGAGTTCTGTCTGGGCACTTCCCCTTCACATACTTGGAAGTCTTCCAGATAGACTAGTTCAGTCAAGTTATCTTCTGCAATCTCCATGCTGTGAGATCCCCCTGTGGGTCTGGGCCTCAGTATGGGCCACCATGGGCCTAGCAGTATACCTCAGCTCACTGGCTCTAACTCCACCAAATCTGAACTCAACTGGCTGGGCCTGGATTCTGGGCTCAGCTCCTTTCAGCTCTGCTCTGCTGACTCTGAGACAAGAATTACAATGCAAGTAGAAACTGATCGATGCGATAGTTACTGCTTTTGGAGAATTTGCCATGTCGAGGGCTATGCTAAGATTTTGAGTCCTACCCAACTCTCTCCCTTTGTGTCCATCTTCGTTTCTCTTCCCTCACAGCCCTGTTGAAAAACAGCAATGAATTTCCCGGTACTGTGAAGAAGGCCTCTTTCCTTGAGTGCTCAGGAAATATGCTCTTTTATCTGGATAATGTGGGTTTGACTCAAAGCATGTGTTTAAAAAAGAGTTGAGGAATGAATAAAAACAATTGCAAAGAACTATTTTTTAGGAATCAAGGGAGCACACCCAAGGAATACAAGAAAGAAGTAGTACTCGAAAGGCAGGTGCTGTTGTGCTCACCCCAACCATGCCTGGCAGTTGCTAGGAGGCTGCTGGTACTCACAGTCCTACTGCTGGAAATCAAGGTCCCAGTGCAATACAGGACCTCAGGCTCCATGTGACCACTTCATTATCATCTCGGAAAACAAATTAGATAAGAACATTGTTCAAACATGAAAGAAGTTGCCAAACACCCACTTGCCTGGGTACATTACTGGTTGCTGACTCTTTATTAGTAATAGCCTCATTGTGCTTCCTTCATTCTTTCCTTATAGAATACTATATTGCAATATTAAATGATAAAAAATTACCTCTCTTCCCACAAGCATATACTCATGAGCAAAACTGCCTCTGAGTACTGTTCACCATTTCACATAACCATGAGTCCCTTCTAACACCCTGTTTGCAATGAAGCACCCCAAAAATCTATCCTGTTGCCTCCATTGATGCAACTGTCTACAGAGAGGGCCTGGTGCTCTGCTGTGTCTGGAACATTGACACAGCGAAGGGGGCAAAACCAGCTACACAGGAGTAGCAGTGTAGGGATGGGCACAGAAGCCTTGGGAACCACGTTCAGCAGAGTGAGGACCTTGTGAGTGTGGGTGGGGGAAATGTGTGCCCTGGGACAGACGGCAGGCACCAGTGGCTGGCCTCTGGTGCAAGTAAATCAGGAGTTACAAAGGCTAGACGTTATTCCTGGATATTTATCTGATGAACTGAAGACTTTACTGGTGTTTGTAAATCGAAAAAAAATGATGGAAACTATCTTGCTAGATCAAAGAAGGGAGAAAGAGCAAATATCTTACATAAATCAATTATATAAAATGTTAATCTGTTGCTATTATTTATTATGATCACCTTAATTATTGCATATACATCAACTTTTTACCAAGGCTCAATTCCTGTTTTTTGTATGTCTCTATTTTTCTCTCTTCTGTCTGTGTCTCTGTCTCTGTGTCTCTGTCTGTGTCTCTGTCTCTGTCTGTCTCTGTCTCTGTCTCTGTCTCTGTCTCTCTCTTTCCCCATCATTCTGGTCTTCTAAGTCAGAACTGAGGAAATCGCCATGCTGGACCTTCTCAACTAAGGGATGTAAAGAGAAATTGAGACTTTTCTCATTGAAATTCCATGGCTTTAAAAAAAAAAAAAAAAAACACCTTTTACTTCTTTCTGAGCTTCTTTATGAGCTTGGGCTCATAGTGATCCTGCCGTCTCAGCCTCCACAACTCTGGAATTATAGGTATGTACCACCATGCCTGCTTTTAGTGGCCAGCACAATGGCATGGCATGTTGTACTGGAGATCAAACTCCAGTCCTTGTATTTGCCCGGCAGGTGCTTAGACTGTCAAGCTATCTCCCTAGCTGATGGCATTTTACAAAAGACTTAATTCTTCATACTATTGTTCATATTTTAAATCAAAATAATATATAATTATTGTTATTAAATTTTAAAATGACATGCATTGTAATTTACACTTATTTTGGACATATTTTCTTAGTTGTTATAGTAAGATATTTCAATATAACCATGTCATCCTTTTTCCAAATGTTCTGTCTTTATAAAATTCTATTCAAGGGGCATTTATCAATAAGAATAAGAATATTTTAACTATAGAAAATGTGAGCATAAGGTAAAATTAATCTTTGACACAAAATATTCAGTAGGACAATTTACTTTTGTTCAGGTCAAACATTATTGAGGTGTTAAAAGACTCTTAGGACTTTGGAAACTAGAATTTGCCACACTCTCAGGCATGGCTATGCATCCGGAGAAAATATGGACATATGCATTTGCTGTGCGATAAAGAGGTCTTTACTGAGTGGAGTTTATGTTTCTCAGTGGACTCATCAGTGAAGGATACCTTGGAAGTGACAGCCGTGGATACTCACATGTTACGTGTACTTTGTTTCTCTTGAAATGGGACAGAGATAAGTAATAATACTTCCATCAGTAACCTCACAAGGACGTTTTGCACTCAGCAGCAAACATTGATCTGTATTCTTTCAGCAGCTGGCCAGGCTCCTAGCAAAATGTGTGACTTGTAGCTATTGGTTCTATTTATAGCTTCTGAGTTATAACTGTGGTGCAGGAGATTAAGGCAGTTTGCCCATGAATGCATCTTCTTCAAATTGCAGAAAAATCACTAAGTAGAAAAAAAAAAAGAAAAACACTGCATCATCTGTTAATTAATCCTAGGCTTCACATAGCATGGATGTAAAAATATTTAGCCCAGAACACCTCTGTTCAACAGCTGTTAATGCCACTGTCTTTCTAAAAGGTATAGGTTGGAGGAAAAAGACAGTTTCTAAGCCACTTCTGTTAAGTTATATCTCAACAATAAAAGCACATACATGAGACAGAAGTTTAATCTTTGTAGACTTTGTCCATTTGGAGCATTTAGGATATAGTCTGGTGCATATATAAAGGAATCTTATTTTTACTATCATTCCATTGAAAATGGAATGTGAATCTTTTGATTAATGTTTTACTTCTTGTTTTTTTGATATTGCCATTTTTAACTCAAAACATGCAAACGAGTCGTTTCAAGTTAATGACCTTGAGACCACACTCCTAACTGAAATAAATCAGACACACTTGTGTAAATACTGCATTGTCTCTCTAGTGTGAGAAACTGAAAGTGTAAACAAGGACCAGAATGTATAACAGATATTTGAAATCAGAAGTTGTTCAAAAGGAAAGAGGAACAGGGGATGAAGGGTAGAAGGAAGGAAAGAAAAAGAAAAAGAAAGAGAGAAAGTGATAAAATGGAAGCAAACCTTTATAAATAAGGAAGCCAGGGGTTCAAGGGAGGGGAGGGGAATGAATGGAAGGAAACTAAGGCTCACCTTGCCCAGGGACCAGCGCCCTAGGACGAGTGCAGCCACTGTGCTTCTCCACACTGTACAAGGGGAAAAGAAGCACGGATACGCTTGTTGCAAATGAGAAGGCACTCAGGAGGCCACGGGAAGGGGAGAGCAGCATACAGGAAGACCCAAGGATGCACCATACGTGTGCACGTGGGCCAAATGCCATGGATGTAACCTCTACAGGTCACAAGCATAAACTGAAGCAACAATAACAGCAATGATGAAAACTGAGGAAGTGAGTGTAGAGGTGCAGCGCTGTGCACGGTGGAAGAGGTATAAATCACGATTTGCTAAATACGTGCACGTATTCCATTAGATGCTTGAGAGCTTTGTGTACTGCAAACATGCACTCATAAAAGGGAGAGAAAACAAAGAGTACTTAACTGAAAACGTAGTGGAGCTTTCGCTTGCTATAGATGGTTCTGTAGTTCCACATAAATGCTTGGATGGAAATACTTGGCATATACATAAAACCAGGAAGCAGAGGGAGGTAGGTTCACCACCATCATTTGGATGGTAATTTGAATGCTGTATGTTTGCTTAACATTTTGGATTTTGTGGGGGCGGGGGCTGGGTGTGTGTAGCTCCATTTTAAAAAATATATTCTCTTTTTGTACGAGGAATTGAACTTGGGACCTTGTGCTTGCCAGGCAGATGCTGTACCATGGAGCTACAGTGCTAGCAAGTGCTTCAATGTTTTTAAAAGAGCAATTTCGGTAACCATCAGCTCAAATAAATAATCCTGTACTGCTAAGTGTGTTAGAAAGGAACAACTTCAGACACTGATAACGCTCAGTCTTAAGCACACAATGTCACCTGGGAGCGCATAAACACACCCCTGCGAGTGGTGCACGGCTCTCTTCACTTCAAGCTACGTCTGCACTGTGAACACCAGCAGTTTGGTAGAGGCTCTGCGAAGGCTTCAGAGATGTCCCAGTTGATTCCAGTGGCTGTGTCACAGACACGAACACCTAGCCAGGTGCTTGTCCCTGAAGTTGCTTTGTGGCTTCATGTCCATGGTCTAGAACTAAACGACTAGTGCTACCAAAGAACGGTGTTCACTTGTGGAGTCAGCGCCCTTGGTGCTGTGTCCTAGCGACCCCGTGGCAATGTGTGTCTGATGAGATAAACCTCTGTGTGTAACGCTTTGTTCTGTTCAACAATTAATTTTTTCCTCCACCAAATGGGATTATGACTTCTGTGGAGTGTTCATTATTTCATCTGGTGAAACAACTGTTACGAGAAATGATAGTTAGGAAAATTCAGGAGATTCATGCTATTTAGTCCAGAATATATCTAGCTAAATATGTATGTGTGTGTATGTTTATATTTATACATGTGCATATAGGCACATTCATAGGTATTAAATATGTATATATTCATAGGCATTCTCATGTTTATTCATTTGTATTAAATGTACATGTACATATTCATATGTATACGTGTATGTTTGCATGTACTAAGCATATATCTATTCATGTGTTCATATGTGCATTTGTATGAGTTCAATATATATATATCAATATGCCACATGCACGTGTGTATATAGATATGTACTAGATATATGTAGATATTCATATTATTCATATGTACACATGCATGTTCAAGTGTGCTAAATATGTATGTATACATGTATGGTATGTATATTTGTAAATACTAATATGTATATATTTATATGTACTCATATACATGTGTACATGTATATTCGTATGTGCTAAATATGTGCTATTCAACTAAATAGCATATATATACATATATATATGAACCAATTTAAAGGAACATATTTAAAATTGTGAATATGAAGCCCAACAACAGTGCGCAGTTTTCCAGTGCTCTCTTATTTGCTTGCTCCCCTTTGCATCCTTGCCAGCCATGCACAGCTGCAGCCATGCACTGTGAATTATGCAGCAGCAGAGTGCTGTCACATACCCAAGCTGTGTCTCATGAGGAGCTCACATGTCAGGAACTGTAAATGTGCGAGAGTCCCCGCCGGTTACTTCGGGGGCTTCGATTTGGGGCTTGGGCCTAGTGAAGACATAATTGAAATATGGAGGGACCTAGCAAAAACGTTATAATTTCTTCAGAATTTTAGGCCTTAATTTTAGTTCAGATTACAGTTGTAGTAAACATATGATGTTACATACTAACATATGTGTTATGTAAGGCTAATTCAAATTAGAATACAATCAATTATTTGTTCACGACTTCCTTAGGTAAGAAATGGTGGAAAGCTTTGTTAAGAATAGAAAAAGCACATTTAGTTTGCTTAAAGAAGTCAAGAGATGTAATTTATAAAAATCAACAAAATCTTGGAAGAATAATATACTGTTTCTAAAAAAAAAATCAAAGATCCTTTAAAGACAATAAAATTGCAGAAAAACTTTGCTTAGAAACAATTGGAGTAATAGGGCAAGAAAACTGCATTCAGAAAAGCACACAATGGATGGGTTGTGCTATGGGTTTGGGACTTGAACTCGTGACCCTGGGCTGAAGTCTTTTATGTACCAGCATTCTGGGCAAAGTGTAGAATGATAGCCATGAGTAGGGCTGCAAGAACTCCATGCTACCTGCCCCAGAATGACCCGAGACTCGGTACTACACTGTCAGTGACAGGCGAGCGGCAGGATGAGGCTGAGGGAAGCAGCAGGTGAGACGCCATCCATCCGCAGGGTCGGTCTTCCCGTCAGTCCCTGAAGGACTTCCTGGAACATGTTGCGTCAGTTCCTCGTTATGCATCGCTCGTCCAAGTCCTTATGTTGTGGTCTATTTGCTGTTTGGTGTAACCCTGCAATACAAGGTTTAAATGTGTTAAAAATGAACTCCAATGGCTCTGAGGGTATTGGCCTCAGAAGGGGTGCAAAGAGCAAAGACGGCCAGTGAGATGCAGGAGACGGCCACTTGTTGCTGCCTGGGTGCGGCTGCCGTGAGTGTTAACTTGAAATCAAGGTTGTTGTGTTTGCCACCTCCCTGACATTATTCTCTGAGGTCATTGTTAGGTATGCAAAGCTGTGTAAATACAAGATTGAGTCCATTGTCACTCCAACATGTCCGGTGAGATTTATTGCTGCAATTACAATTCAAAGCAATAGGATATAGGGATTTGAGTCTCTAGACCAATCTGCCACACAACTTCATTTTGTGTGGTATATTTAATACAAGATTTTATTAAACTCTTTGAGAATTTGTCCCCTCAAGGGTTTAAGTTAAATAGCCTGGATTAGAACAGTGAAATTGTATAATAACCACAGAAATTCTAGCTTTCCACTTTATTACGCTAACATCGCACAAGGGATTCTAGAGTGGTAGATGATTTTACATCACGTGAGTTCACCGCTTGCCTGAATTCTGCAGGTGCACACTGTAGCTTGGGTTCTAAGCAGCTAACGTTTTAGCCCTTGTGTGCAACACTATCAGTTTTGAATTTTTTAACTTAAATTTCTAATATAAAATAAATTGTTCATGAAATATTAAATAATGGTGCTGTCACATACAATTTTGGTTACTGTCTTCCAGAATAGAGAAAATATATTTCTGAGTTCCTGCTTAGAGCCTATAGCATAATGTATAAGGCTCGTTGCCCTGAGACTCCGCCACCTGGACAGACATACACACATTTCCACATAGTGCAGGGATATTCAGCTCAGTGTGAGAGGACAAAGACTTCACATACTCCATGTGCGGTGATTTCTAGTTCATCTGCCAAATGAGCCTCCAACCAATTCACTTTTAGAACATGTGAATACTAGACTTGTGAATGAAGACTTTAGATCTTCATTAATACAATATGGCAAAGCAGTACCATGTGAGTAATAATAAACATCCTGGCATTTTAAAGCCATAGACCAAATGTTTGGATTCCAATCATTTGGTAAGATGTTTAATTCCCTCTTACCTCTTAGTTTCTTTGCTTTCAATAATAGAGCCTATTCAATGCAAAATGTTACAGCTAATAAAATGGTAAAATGCTTGGCATATAAATGACTCTTAAGTACTGTTACATATTAGCATTTATTTCACACAGTTTACCACAAGAAAATAAGTATATATAGTAGCTGCATTTACTTTTCTGAGAATAAAAATTGTAGGCAGTTCCAATGTCCAGGCCTGCGCATTAGTCAGTGGACACTATATGCTTGCCTACCAGGTGGAAAACACATAAAAGAAATGAAGCAGCGCTCAAGGATTGCCAGAAGAGTTGTCGGTGGGGAAAGAGCAAGCGACGGCTTCAGGTCACATCCTAAACATGGAGCTATCATCCTTCTTCAGGAAAGAATTAACAATACCACAATCGAGTGTCTCTGGTAATAAGACACTGACATTTCACAAAGCAAGTCAGAATGGGGCCTGTGAGGTGGCGTAGGACAGATCTGACAGTCTGAGAATCTGTCCACACCACACTCGGAGGGCTCATTTCTGTGTGCAGATTGAGGGTCAGAGGTGTAAACAGGTATGGGCTCCTCCTGCTCCTCAATTATCATTTCAAGGAAAAGTAGGCCACTGATGGTCTTGGGGACAACGGCAGGCATTGCTTCTTTTTTTCCCTTTCTTTCTTTCTTTCTTTCTTTCTTTCTTTCTTTCTTTCTTTCTTTCTTTCTTTCTTTCTTTCTTTCTCTCTTTCTTTCTCTCTCTCTCTCCCTTTATTCACCTTCCTTCCTTCCTTCCTTCCTTCTTTCCTTCTTTTCTTTTTTTTTTTTTTTGTATTTTAGGGAAGGGTCTACACGGTGTTCAGATCTCACTAGTAGATGAGACTCAAAGTGATCTGCGTGTTTGCAGCCTCCTGAGTGCTGGGATTACAGGTGTGTGCCACCACGCCCAGTTTCAGTTGCCATCTCAGGGTGCCCCGAGGGTAGGGTGGGCTCAGCAGACCCACAGATTGAACCCCCAGCCCCTGAGCCTGCTTGCGTGTCTGTTTCTTTGTTGTGAGCTTTTCCTCAGATGTGACACTCATGGGTTCTGGATCACACAGCCAAGGCTCAGCTACAGAAGGCACTTGGGAGTGGCTACGGCTGCTCTTTCTCAGTCTTCACTCCTGCGCTGGCTTAGGTCCCCGGGCTTCACGTGCCTTCGTGGCACTGCTGATATAATTTCAGTTAATCTTCTAGTAATGTTTTTAACTTAATCTTTGAAACTTGTAAATCCAATTTTATGACTTGGAACAAATTTTAGTGGTAAAACACGTCATAAAGAAGTGGTTGGCTGAAATTGTTCAAGACCAGGAGCACAGTCAATTGCAAGAGACTTAAGTGCAACATTCTTGCATGTCATCCCAAATAACTGAGATTTTGAGAAATGTACCAATACTGATGAATTTCACCATGAATAAAGTGATGATCCATCCACTTCTGAAAACAAGGCTTTGCGTAGACAGCTTGGGAGGAAAGCGCCTGGGGCCCGCTCGATGCGGACGTACCGAACCATACTCCTACAAAGCCAGATGGATACCTCGGACATCAGCTGTCTTCAGTCTGAATATTTCTTACTATTCTCATGAGGAAAACTTCTTTGTCTGTGAGGAAGGTTCCTAATGGGAAAGCTAGGCTTTCTCCTAAGTTCTGAGTAAGCGGAGACAGAGGCCTGTGGAAGCCTTCATGCCGCACCGGAGACATCACCTGTCAAAATGCCTCAAAACAAGAAACGGTGAAGTGAGACAGACAGTATTTCAATTGCTGAAAGGAAAACATACTTCTGGGGGCAACATTTCAGAAATAATTCTTTATGGGTAGCAACTGTACTTAGAGAAGAGCAAGAAGTTCTGCGGCTTATTGCACAGATGGAGACTGGAGATAGCAGTTCTGCACTGTTTATCTAGAAAGAGCCGAGGATATCAGAAGAAAGGGTGCCTGTCCGAGGAGACAGATGACATCTCTAGCCTGGCAAAACAATCTGATGTCTGTGCAGATCAAAATAACCCAGAGTACCCCATAAATGTTCACATATTTGCTTTTCTAAGTTAGTTGATGAACTGAAATTGAAAATTAAAAGTAAGCACTGTGTTGCCTTGACCTTTGCAGTGCTGTAGGCTCAGATCTTGCACCCGTGAGGTTCCTTCCTCTGTCCTGATGTTCCTCCTGTGCTTTTCTGAGTTCCACCACTGACTTTCCGAGAACTCTGGAAGCTTCTAGAACATTGCCTTGATTTATGTGTGAGACCTTTTGCATTCCACACTTGCAGCATACTGGTAATCACTTCACAACTTTCAGTTTTCAAAATAGTTTTGGGGAACCTTTCCATTTAGCACCGTGGAATTTGCATAAAGCCATGCAGGTTATATTGCCTTTGAATGAAAGGCTTTTGGTTTGTGGAATTTCCTGAAACTGCAAAGACATAAATCTGTGGTTTTACTGTTTACCCAGTTTTAGTATTTTCCCAGTTTTATGCAAGCATACTTGTTTGTTTTCATTTTCAAAGGTGGAAATTTACTATCTATGTCTATATTTTAGGAGGGCTAATTTTATCTTCTCTCTTCTTTCTTTTTCAGTCGAAAGAGACAGAGATTTCTCTCATCAGAGAAGGCATTACAAGGAGTTTAGGTTTGACCTGACTCAGATTCCTCATGGAGAAGCAGTGACAGCTGCAGAATTCCGGATCTACAAAGACAAGAGCAACAGTCGATTTGAAAATGAAACAATTAAGATTAGCATATATCAGATCATCAAGGAGTACACGAACAGGTATCAACTTTACGTCTCACTCCTTTTCCTGGAAAATAGATGTTACATTTTATCAAGAGCTATTGAGAATTCCTGCGACCTATCAAAACCTTTTTGAGGGTGGATATAATGACATCCACACCAGGTCAGCTACACTGTAAAGTAAGAGTGATTGATCTGCATAAACCTCCTGTACACACAATTGTCTCAGGCAGCCCTATTATTCGGCCCCCATGTTTTTTTTTTTTCCTTATTAGCAATCAAACCAAGAGGCCTTTTGGATGTAAGCTGAGGGTCTTTCTTTCTTTCTTTCTTTCTTCTTCTCCTCCTCCTCCTCCTCCTCCTCCTTCTTCTTCTGTCTTTTATCTATTTGGTACAGTGTCTCACTACACAACTGGGACTTGTAGTGATTCTCCTGCCTCAGCCTCCCCAGAGCTGGGATTATATGCATGTGCCACCACGCCTGGTTTCAGTGGCTGGCTCAGCATGGGTCTAACACTGCATGTGGTGGCAAAGATTGAACCCATGTCCTTGTACTTGCTGGGTAGGCACTTAATTCAGTGAGCTATCTCCCTGGCCAAGATGCTTGAGAACAAGTCTGGTTAAAATGCCTATGTCAGCCTAGAATGTAAGATTTTCTTGCCTCAGTCTTCCTAGGGGCTGATATTATAGGTGCGTACCAGCATCCCTGTCCCCACATCAGACTTTTATTTCAGATGATTTAAATCATTTCGTTTTCTTTAAGTTCAGAAAAACTGCTTTATTTTTCATTGGCATAAGTATAAATCATGTTAGTATTTTTGCTATAACATCATTCTGCAGCAGGTTCTGACAGTTGACCTACATGTATTCTTTCTGAAAGTGTTTAAGAACTAAACAAAGATGGGACTATCTAAAGCACTAAGTGTGTAGACACTTAATTAATAAAAGTTACTGCAAATGATTCATCAAATGGGTCTTTAGAGATGTTCTCTGATTTTCAACACAATGCAGAAATCTTTTGTGTGACATCTTTTATGGGTACTTAGTTGTCTTTGTTAGCTACATCTCTTTCTCTCTCTCTCTCTCCCTCTCTCACACACACACACATACACACACTTGCGTGCGCACACAAATAATTTTGGAATTTAAGTTTAATACATACCTAAACTTTTACTGAAATCTAATATCGGGATATTTCTTAGTAGCTTCCATTCAGCAGATTTAGGTCTCTCTGTTGGTAGACTACCGCGTCTTTCTTGGATGACACAAGTATTTGAGGGTGACTGTCTCCTTCCCTCTAAGTTTTTTCTTTGTCTTCTTATCACAACAGAAAAGCTTTTCTCAGCTGGGTGGGTGGTAATTCTAGGAGGCCAAGGCAGCAGGAGGACTGAAAGTTCAAGCAGAGCCTGGTCAGTTTAGTGATTTAATGAGACCCTGTCTTAGTATAAAAGGTGCAGAACAGATGTGGCTAGTAGAGCTCAAATTCAACCCCAAGTACAAAAAGCAAAGAAAAGAACCTTTCTGGCTTGTTGTATGGCATCCCTAACACAGCTAGCTATTAGCTTTGAGGGAAAAGTATGCCCAGTTCCCAATCCCTGCTTCATGAGTCGGTGATAGCCATAGCAGCCTCACCCTAAGAGGAGGTGAGCAGTGGGTGAGTGCCCCTGGGCCTTGTGGCCACTGCCCCTAGTGACATCACTGCCTGCACGTTAGCCCCTGCCTGGTTCAGGGTGGCATTTGACTCGCATGCGAGCATGCCTGAGGCTGATCAGACCCCCAGATACCTGAGGGGGATTAGTAGGGAATAAAGACCGAAGACGGTATTTAACCTACAGGAGGATAGGGAAGGCCTATCCTATAGAGTGTACAGACACAGTACTCTCTGAGGTTGGCCTAGGGAAGAAAGGAATGGGTCAGTGCACGCCTCATGGAACAGCCTCTGTGGCAAGGGAGGCATGAGGGAGTGCAGAACAAGGTCCCTGTCACACTGCTGGCAGAAGCTGTCTGGCCTCAGGAGCGCTGTGGTCTCATGCTCTCCCTGCACTGCTGGAAAGCACGGGCCTCCTCTTTACTCTGTGTTCCTAAGGCAGGTCATGCCAGCCTCAAGACCCAGGGCAGCCAGCCGCACAGCCTGGTCCCTTGGTTCTCCAGAGTTCTCCCTTTTCATTTCTGTAATTCTAAGCTAAAACACTATAACTGTGGTCGGGTCACATCTAGGCGTTGTCTGGTTTGATGTCCCCTGCTACAGACTAGCAACAGCAATAGAAGACAGCCAAATTAAATATCCAGGCTGGTTTAGTCTGGCAGGAGCAGAATCCAGGACAACACTGGACTGTCCCTTCTCCATGGTCACATGCTCTGAGATGGCACTGGAGGTGGCTGACCACCACAAATACACCCTCCTGGCCGTGTAGGAGGTAACTGTCCTGGGCCACTGCTGTTTTCCACTTGAGTACCTTTCCATGGGCTGTTACCCGAGACATGGCCATCAGTTTGTTCTTTTGTCGTGAAGCACTGTGGGGAATATTTATTTTCTACAAACAAGTTTAAAATCTTTGAGGTAAAGGTAGCCGGATCTAACTGTTCTTGTAGACACGAACGCCCTTTCCCTTTTCATTTCTGTGCTTGTATTTTAAAAGGAAAGTGTGTGTGCTCCATTATGGTTTGGCCCTGTGAACTACAATGCGTACAGGTGAGGTGTTTAATGTGTCAAACTTGAAAGAAAGAAGATAAGACCTTTCTGACATACAAGGGCCCGCTATCAGATGTTATTATTGCAGGGACTCCTGTAGCAGCAAAGGCAGATAAACAATCCTATGATTTTGTGTAGTGAAATTCTGCATCATTTCTAATATATTTTTGTTTCTTTTACCATTTTGTATTCTTCTTAAAGATAAATACTGTTGAGTGTGTCTTACCTTTTTAACCCCTGGCCTGTGAGGTGAATCATGTGAGCATAAGGGTGTACAGAGGCATGAACATACTGCACCCACCAAACAGATGGGGTGCTAGAAACGTCCCTTTGCTGAATATCATAGCTCTATGCAAACCTTTGCCTCTGAATTTAGTTTTGCATAAAGGGTGTCTTCCAGTAACCCTTATTGTTTTACCTGCAGAAAGTCTACCCTTTTGACTATGGCAAAGCAAACACATTGCAATAAAAGGTTTAGCAACATTTACTGGGGTTTGTCTCCCACAAGGCTGTGGAAATCATTGGGTCCTTGTAGTGAACAATGAAAACAGGAACTGTTTCCAGGCAGCTTTTCTGTTATTCACCAAGAGAATTTTGTCCAACAGTTTCACTAAACTCAGGGGTTCCCCAATTATTGTCTTAAAATTTTTCATGACCTATGCAAACTAGATCATAACATCGAACATTGTTCTCTATCAGTGACAGTTTCCCAAGTCATTGTACAGGTACAACAATGTGCATTGCATTTGTAAAGATGATCTTAATGCCATTTTGATCAGATGGCAACATGGGTAGAAGCATGTTCTTCACTATTTTGATGTCTACAACCCAAATGAAATCATAGAAAAATGTTTTAAAAGCCCCAAAAGACAAAAGTTGCTGCATTGAAACAAAAACAGGTATAAAAATAGTAATATTACAGATTAGACAGACAGATGTACAAACACATAATAATTTGTATATAAAACTAGACTGCATTCGGATGTACTTGGCTAAAAATCCAGAGTCTGATAAAAATGCCAGTCAAAATACATTTTTCTTAGAAGAAGAGATGCAAGTGGCTAGAAAGAATATAAAAAAAATGTTCAGCATCACTGGCCACTAAAGAACGGGGAATCAGCAACGCTGAGGTGCCATCTAACTGCAGGCAGTGCCTGTCAGCAAAAACCCAAGAAATGCATGCC
>PVJA010048116.1:0-14331 GCA_004027025.1 Myocastor coypus | reverse complement strand
TTAACTTATCATCCATAAGCATAAATTACATGCGTCGCTTAATTCTGAAGCACTATTATGAAACCAAGATAACTTACTTGTTTAGAAACTGCTTTACTCTCAAAAGCAAGCTTATTTTTTTGAAACATCTTTAAAAATCACTGTTATTTCTCTTATGCTAGATAGGGTCTTTAACAATGCTAGAAATAAAAAATAAGAAATTCTTATGTAAAATTCTCCTAGAATTTAGCCTCTAAAACAATTTCTTAGTAACAAATTTAAGATAATTTTCTAAGAACATAAGAGAATTTTAAGTTGTGAAAAGAAAAATATTTTATAATAAATTCTCAATTCTTTGTGATAAATGGACATGACAGAAAAACACATGTTGAAGCTGAGGGGTACAGCTCAGTGATTAGAATATGGGGTTTGATTTCCAGCAAGTCAAATTTATACTATGTATAAATTAAAAAATGAAAAAGAAAATACGGATATTTAGTAAACATTTAAAAGGTCACAGAACACCTATGAATGTAAGACATTATTGTACATGTAAGAAGAATAGAAAGGATATAGTGAGACTGTCTCAAAAAGACAAAAAAAAAAAAAAAAAAAAAAAAAAAAAAAAAAAGAAGGGTAGAAAGAAATGGAAAACATGTTCCTTCAAAACTTTTGGAAAACGGTAAACAGGATTTAAAAAAATAATAATGATGATGCCAGAAAAGCTTATGAAGAAGCTGTATTCAAAGATGCAAGAACATAAGGTCTAAGTAAAGGGACCTGAACCAAATGTACATTAGACTTTGTCACCTGAGTAAACTTTAATTATGTATATGGATTACACGTGAGTTGTTTCTGGACAGTTCTGAAATCCAAAACTGGCCATATATCCTTTTCTACTTCTGAGAAGAAAGCTACTGAACTATAGTCAAAGTATTTTAAGGCAGGAAAAAAAAGAATAGGAAGAGAAGTAAAGATATATGGCCTTATGAATCTACAAATGAAATAAGTGACAAACAAGTAATCACAAACTTCATAGCAGAAAGCAACGATTTTCATCAAACAGGCACACAGGTAAGCACTGGGCACCATCCCATCCCTGGCCAACAGGGCTTCAGAACTGAAGGTGCTCCCTGCTATGTAAGTTCAGGGAAGAGGGGAGCAACAGGAGGCAAGGGGAATCTGAAGAGTGATGAAATGGGCTGTTACTAGAGTATTCCAGTCATTAAATGCACAATCTAAATATATATACATGTTGCATTCATTTTGCATAGCCAGAGAGATTTTTCTTCTTTTTCTTTTTTCTTTTATTATGGCAGGCTCAGCCTGCCCTGGGTGGGGGGGGGGGGGGGGGGGGGGAGGGGGCCTGGCGCAGCATGTGGTGCCGAGGATCGAACCATGGTCCCTGTGGTTGCCTAAGCTTGCTTAAGCAGGCACTTTAGGCTATTGAGCCATCTTGCTGGTCCAGCCAGGGAGATTTAATATCATTCAAATAATGCCTCCATGCTGAAAGGAAAAGACATTTTTGATAAGCAAAACACATCCCATGACAAAAACTTCTCATGTCTATTTCTCTCATGCTACTGAGGATGCTTAACAGAGCTAGGAATAAAAAGTAATAACCAAGGGCCAGCCAGATAGCTCAGCAGACTAAAACACCTGCCTAGGCAGAGTACAGTGGCCAGCATTCAAGCTCCAGTGTGCCATACCAGCCTGGCCCTGGGGTGCGCTAAGAGGGCAACTGAGACTGGGCAAGGTGGCACTTGGGAGGCTAAAAACACGAGGATCACTACTTGAGTCCAATCTATGTAGTGAGACCCTGTATACCCTGTAGACACTGCACCAAATGCCTAAAAAAAATTAATAACCAAAACTTCTGACCTTCCCACAAAAGTGAAATTTGTGTGTGGATAATTTCATTCAACTTTCATCTTTTAATTTTCCATGAATACATCTTGTTTCACTTAATTTTCAAAATTCTATAATCAAAGAAGAGCCTGGGAATATAGCTCAGTGACAGAGCACTTATCTACCATGCATGAAGCTCTCGGTGCAATCCACAGCCTTCTCAATTATGAACCAGCTCCTCACCCGTGGTCTCCTGCGCTCTTTCCTTCCTATGTCCCACTCTTCCCTCCTTACCACTTTCCTCTCTCCTCTTGATTCTCAACTGCCTCCTCCAAGTCTCCGTGCATCCTACTTTTTCACTCATTTGGCTTGATGTTTCCCTCCTAATGAAATAATGAAAAATTAGACAATGAAAATATATTAGATCAAGTCAGTGGACATTCCCATTTTCATAGCACTGCTTTTTTCAAAACGGTGGGGTAGTTTCTCTCTTTGATTAGCGTGTTAATGGGGCTGTGGCAGGAACTAGACGTGAGGAGTACATCAAACAAACCAACAAATGGTTAGGGAGATAAAAAGCCAAGTTTATTCCAATTCCTCAACCTTTTCCATTCCCCATCACAGTTTCCATAGCCAAATAGGTCTGTCTGAACCAAACCTCATTCCATTAAAAGCCTTCCTGTGGGTCCTAATGTGGTTATCAGCTAACATGATGGACTCACCTGTGCTTCCCTGGAAGGTGAGCTCTCTTGCTTTCCCTCAGGAAACACACACACCTCTAACTAATTATCCGATTCTGGAAGCAGCCATTGTGGTCTAACAAGTGAGAGTTCCTCTAATGCTAGGAACTTGGAATGTAAGACTGAAACACAGTATTCTGGCAGAGCTGAGGGAAGCTCTACCGTTGGCTTCAGGATAGTTTATATCAGGCACCAAAGCTCCTGCACATGTGTTCCTTCTGAGCTCATGGCTTTCCAGGCCACTCTTTCCTCCTCATAGCCAGAAATCTCTAGGCAAATGAGTCATTTTAAGATTATCATCTTTAGTTCAAAAATGGAATTCTGTATGTATACAGTACCTGAAAATTAATAATTTTTTTGTCTTTTTGAGACAGGGTCTCACTATGCAGTTCAGGCTGGCCTTGAGCTCACTTTTGTAGCCCAGGCTGGTCTCAAACTTGCATCGATCCTCCTGCCTCAGCCTCCCAAGTGATGGGATTACAGTCATGCGCCACCATGCCTGGCTACTAAAAATTAATAATTTTTTAAAGCACAGAGCTATATTTTCTGAAGTGGGCAAAATATGTGAACAAGGTACTTCACAGAAAATGATACCAAATAGGCAGTAAGCTATGAAAAGATGTCCAACATCATTAATCCTCAGGGAATTACGAATTAAAATCACTATGAGCCAAGCAAGTTGGCACATGCCTATATTCCCAGCACTCCAAGAGGCTGAAGCAGGAGAATTCCAGGTTCAAGCCTGGGCTGAGCAATTCAGTGACTTAAAGATTGTCTCAAAACAACAAAAAAAAAATTTATTTTAAAGGTTGGAGATATAGCTCAATTCAGAGGCCCTTGGACTAATCCTCACTATTGCAACAAACAAAAAACCCTACTATGAACCGCCACTACACAACAAAATAGAGAAATTAAAAGGACTGACAAGTAACACAAACGTTTTATACTGCTGATATGAATGTAAACTAAATCACTTTGGAAGACAGTTCAGAAGTATCTACTAAGCATATATTTGCCACACGACTCAGCAGTGCAAATTCTGGGTATACTGTGTTCACCAAAAGACATAAGACTACTCACAACATCCTTATTTACAATAATGAAAAACTGGAATCTACTTAAGCATTCAGTAATAACAGAATGTCTAAGATAAATTATAATATAGTTGTACAGTAGAATAGTACATAGCAATAACTATGCCATACAAAATGTAAATGACTCAAGACATACTAAATGGAAAAATCTAAACCTAACATACCATATGATTCTAGTGATATGAAAATAAAAAAGTAAATTTAGTATATATTGAGCGGAGGTCAGAATCTTTTCATGACTGGAAAAGTGCAAAAGAGTCTCCTGGGAGCTGGCAAGATAGCTCTGCTGTCTAAAGTGCCTACTTAGGCAAGCTTAAGCAAGCACAGGTACTATAGTTTGATCCCTGGCACCACACACCGCATCAACCACATCCCCAGGGCGGGCTGAGCCGGACACACACACAAAAAGTCTTCTGAGGTGCTGGCGATGTTCTTTTACTGTCATCTGAATTGTGTGTGTGAGCGTGTGCATGCATGTGCACATACAATTCCATTTTTGCATTTTTTTCTGTCACATCAAAAAAAAAAAAAAAAAGAAAAGAATGAGAGAGGAATAAAAAGAAAAGGAAAAGAGAGGGAGAAGAGATCAAATCTATTACATTGCATCACTGCCTTCACAGGATGGTTTGAGCACTAAAAACTTACGGCAACTTCCTTAGTATTTTCTGGTTCACTGTAATGTCCTCAAAATCCAGTTACTTCCAAACAGTACAATATTTGTTCTTTAGTATGTCTAATCAGAACACAGTTTTCTTTATCGGTTCATCTAACAAATGATTCATCTTACTGTTACTTGTCTTTGAACAGTAACAGGCTTCATGGGTAAAATAAAACTATATGTGTTTTCACCTAGGGCTTATTTCTAATTAAAATAAATTATAAACATGAGACAATAATAATTGCTCAAAAAGCTTACTCAAAAATATATCAACTATAAGCTGGGCATAGTGCCTCACGCCTGTAATCCCAACACTTGGGAGGCTGAGGCAGGAGGATTGGTGCGAGTTCGAGACCAGCCTGGGCTACAAAAGTGAGCTCAAGGTCAGCCTCAACTGCATATCAAGAACCTGTCTCAAAAAGACGAAAAAAAAAAAAAATCAACTACCAAAAGAATAAACATTTAAATTATTTTGATAGCTATTACTTAATATTAAGCACTTAAGTGATAAGAGCCTTAAAAGCCAAATATTGAGCCAGGGAGATAGCTCAGTGGAATAAGTGCTTGCCTGGCAAGCACAAGGTCCTGAGTTTGATCCCTGGCACCACTGGGGGGGGGGGGATTACAATCCAGTAGAAACGTACCTGTCGTTACAGGAGTCAACTGGACTAAAATATACGTAAAACAAATATTTCTTCATGAAAGGAACTACCCCAAAGGACTCAACCATTTCTTTCACACAAAAACATGCAGTGAATATATGCTATGTGGACCAGGCGTGGTGGCACATGCCTGTAATCCCAGCACTTGGGAGGCTGAGGCAGGAGGATCAGTACGAGTTCGAGATCAGCCTGGGCTACAAAAGTGAGCTCAAGGCCAGCCTGAACTGCATGGCGAGACCCTGTCTCAAAAAAAAAAAAGAAAATGCTTGAGCCCGGCGGATGGTTCAGTGGTCTAAAGCGCCTGCCTGGGAAAGCTTAGGCGGTTTCAGGGACAGCGGTTCAATCCCCAGCACCACATGCTGCGCCAGCCCTGCCCTCAGGGCAGGCTGAGCTGGCCATAAAAATGAGTGAATAAACAAACAAAGGTTCTGAAACAAGAAAAAAATAAATAAATAAATAAATAAAATTCTTAAAAAATATATATGCTATGTGAGTTATTTCAAGTTTCTATTAAAGAAAGAAAACTCACACTTCATATGTGAGACAGATAAATAATTACTATTACAAAGCTATTTTTAAAAAAGAGATCTTTGTTTTACACGAATGTCTTGAACTTTGAAACAATTTATTTCACAGTGTATTTCTGAAAGAATAATCCTTTTTCTTTTTCTTGGTATCAGGAATTGAACTAGTGCTCTTGTTCTTGCCAAACAGGTTCCTGTGTCACTGAGCTATATTCTCAGCCCAAAGGAGTACTTTTAGCAAGATGTGGGATAATATTCTGGCTGGTACAAAAATTAAAACTGTACATATAGAATTGAATTTTGCAAAGGAAAATAATTTCATTCACCATTTTAAAAAACTGTGCTGCAATAACAATTCCCTCTGACCATGGCCAAATTGTAGATTGTCTTATTTTAATTTTACCCCTGAAATCTTACAAATAAATAAGAAAACACAAACATATCAATCTTAAGATGATTTCACAAAAGCAGAAATACAAATAGTAGGCATACAACGCAATATTGAATGTCCTATTAAACAAATAAAATCACACAACAAAAAGCAATTTTTAACCTAAAAAAATGGAAAGGTTACTGAGAAAATTATGAAAGATTTAGGAAAGGAAGTTTAATCCCAGTGTAACTTCACTACAAAGCTGAGGATAAACAGGTGAGAAGATGAGAAGAAACACAAACCCATAGTCTGGCAATTCAAAATTCATGAAAATGGTATTAACTTCATGCCAGGGTTTAGTTTTCTCCCTAGGAACTTATTTTAAAGTTTAAAAGTACTAAATATTCCTACTCCTTATAAGAGAAATCTACTTTTCTTTTAAAATGGACAATACTGTTCAAAGCACTGACGTTCCTCTTAGCTAGCCACTTTTCTAGTATAAATCTTATCTTCTTTTTGTGTGTGTGTGTGTGTGGGGCTGGGGTTCGAACTCACTACTTTGCACTTGCCAGGCAGGCACTTGTGCCCTGGAGCTATCTTCCCAGCCCCCTAAATCTTATCTTCTTATAATAACCAAAATACATTATGTGGTGGCATCTTACCTTGCCAGTAAAGCAAAATAGAAAGAATTTATGAAATAAACTTGCTATACTTAACCTATAAGGTGGAAAATATAATTCACAAGGTCAGATGTGGAGAGTTTTTACAATTTAATGGTTAAGGTAAGAAATTACTACATTTTTTTAAAGGATTCTTCCTAAAAGTTATATATATATATATATATATATATATATATATATACATATATATATATACATATACATATATATATATATTCACATATTTAAGACATACTTAAAGAATTAGAGACTTTGCTCTTAAATTGGTACTAATTAAACCAGACAAAACCAGAATACCTCAATTTTGGATTGGGAGTAAAGGGAAAGTACTGGAAGGAGAGGATAACATCTCCCTTCCTCATATTTAAATGCAGATCCAACGTATATAACGCTCTTACAGGGGATAATACAAGACCCAGAAACTTCTGGTGGTGCAAATTTAATGATGGTGAGGACAACCATGAAGTGACTTTGAGACTTCTGGGGAAGGAACACACACAGAAAAGAAGTACATATAACCTACCCCTTCACCAGTGTGGTAGCAGGAACTCCAGTTATGCTTAGAAAAGCAGTCACAAGAGCCAGGCATGGTGGCACATTCCTGTAATCCCTGCACTTGGGAGGCTGAGGCAGGAGGCTCAGTGTGAGTTCGAGACCAGCCTGGGCTACAAAAGTGAGCTCAAAGTCAGCCTGAACTGCATAGCAAGACCCTGTCTCAAAAAGACAAAAAAAAAAAAAAAAAAAAAAAAAAAAAAAAAAAAAAAAAAAAAAAAAAAAAAGAAAAAAAAAAAAAAAAAAAAAAGCAGTCACAGGTCTATGGAGGGGTGACAAGAACTACAATCAAAGCAAGGATCCTTTCAGAGTAAAAGGCAGAGGACTGGACAGGTGGCCCAGCGGAATATGTGCTTGCCTGGCAAGCATAAGGTCCTGAATACAATCCCCAGTACCACAAAAAAAAAAAAAAAAAAAAAAAGTCAGAGTAAAAGGGAGCACTAGTGATAACTGTGCAAAGACAATGGGCATAAACCAAAGTATATAATCATCCTCATCATGGCTAAGGCACTGGCAGCTCAATGAACATCTAAGGAGGATCAGACATGCCCCTGAAATAATTTGCTAGAAGACACACAAAAGATTAATGATGATTTTCAGAGTACCTAAGAAGCCACTGGTACATTCATAGATAATAAGAACTGAGGTAAAGGTATCTTGAGCTACTTTTATAGGCTTTATGATGGTAACCTCATTTTAATTCCATGAGAAATGAAAAATTTCTGATTGTATCATAGACTATCATGCATAGAGTGCTCAAGGCCTGTCCCTTCATCCCTCAAAAATTCCTGTTCTAACTCAATCCAGTTGAGTTATCCTACTTTAATCAAATCTACCTGTTATTAAGCATGATTTTATACAGCAAAAATAAAATTTTGCATGAATATTAAATATATCATTGCACATCTCAAACTCTTTCTGGAGTATAGGTCTGAAAGGAATAATAGTAACTAACACAGTTGAACAAAGAAAAACATGAAGAAGAAAAGGAGAAGATTCCCATCAGAGTCAGCTGTGAGTACAAGGGTGTACGTACAGCTATACTATGTCTAAGCCTGATGTGAGAAGTGGAGCTTCATCCATCTTTCCTGAGCATGAAAGGCAAATTACAAGATTTATCTTTTTCAACCTTTTTTCTTCACTTCTCTCTATATTTATAGCACAATGTTTCTTTCTAGTCAGAGCTCAAAGCACTTTGTAATTCCAATGGCGAGCTTACCTTGGAAATTCTGACACATCAACATGTTCTATAAATCACTACAATTTTAAATTGCCATTTAATTAGGTTTGCACATCAGTTTCTACATTATATTGTCTTGCTTGTATTTATCTTAAAAAGGTAACTACAATTTAGAACAACTCCCATTTTGTCCAGAGTGTGAGCAAATAGCTCAATTAGAATCCTCCTAATCAGGACAGCCCATTATGATCAAGTTTAGCCTTATTTATTTTATTTTTGCAGTATCAGGAATTGAACTCAGAACCTTATGCTTGCCAGGCAGTTACTTATGCCACTGGACTATCTCCCCGGCCAGGTTTAGCCCTTGAACTTCATCTTTGTGGGGTTTTTTTCTTATTTTACTACCTGTATAAATCATGCTACTCTGTCAAGTTATTTCAGTCTCTGGTTAGACTGCTAAAATCCTTAACTGATTAAGAGACTGTTACATAAGAAGGAAGAAAAAAATAGGTAAAATTGAGTAATTGCCTTTGAATTGTTTTAAATCAATGTAAAAAAATCAATCCCATCTCATCTTTTGTCTTCTTTAAACAGGTCCCACTGCATTCTGTAGGAGGTTTAGAGGGTTAGTGGGTAGCACAGAGGTCCCTGCAGCTTTGTTTTAAAACAGGTTTCAAACTCATGCTATTTTTCCCCAAAGCAAAGGTAACACTGACCACCCTCCATGCACAGTAACTGCCTGTAAATCATTCAACAATAGACATGAGACATGGAACAAGAGACATGGAACTGTTTTGAGTTCACAGTTCCCGCAGCTGGTGCCTGCGGAGCCAAAACTGAACATCTGCAGGAAGACTCACCTTGTTAGAAATGTGGTTTATGAAGAAGGAAGCAATTTTTGTATGTGTGCAATGCTGACCAGCCACACACAGGAATGGGAACAGCAATTACTGTTTCCCTAGGCCAATGTATTAATCACACAAAATTACCAGCCCAGATAGTCATCAACTGTGTAGCTCTAAGTAGCATATTTGTTAGCTGGAACACAGGAGATTGCATGTGAAAAACTGCAGGAGGAAGTTATTTGCAGCAAACTTGTCAAACATGAACAACAGATGTGGAAATGTGGAAGTGATCAGAGTAAAAGCATGTATGACAAATCATGTACCTTCATAACTGAGTCTTCTTAGAAATCCACTCATACCTATACTTCTTTTTGGTCTTGTTTTATGATCTTTTGGGAGATGAAGCCCAGCCTTTCAAAAGTATTCTTACTCTAGTCTGTTTAAGTTTACATATTTTATGCAAGGTTTGAGTCTTTTTGGGGGAGAGGAATTGATTCTTTATATATGTTCTATATTTGACTACACAGTAAATGATTATATAGGCTGATCAAAAGCCTATGGTATACATTTTTTAAAAATTGGGGTAAAAGATAAATTGTCAATAATGCTTCTCAAAATATTTCCCTTTACTTTGTTTATTTTGCAGAATCAGGGATTGAACTCAGGTCCCTGTGCTTGCTAGGCATGCACTTACTCTACTGAGCTATCTCCTCAGCCCCTCCCCTTACTTTAGAAACACTTATCCTATCATTCCTACCACCTTCTGGAGCAGTTCCTTTTGTGAGTGTCTTTAGAAGGTGTGATCAAAATACAGTGAATACTGCCAATGCTATGAAAACGTTAGATTGTGTCCTCCTCCCACCTTACTCACCAGATTTGGCACCATTCAACTTCTGGCCCTTTTCCAAAGACAAAGTGATCATGAAAGATAAATATTGTGAACTGATTTAGGACATCAATGTTTCCATGAAACACATTCTTATCAGAAGACTGTTCCAGAGAGTGGAAAGAATGATTGATAAATGTGCTCAAGGGAAGTATTTTGAGGGAGACTGAAGGCAATGTACCTTTTACTGTGATAATCTGTCAAGATTGGTGAATTTTTTTAATGACTCTTCACATTTATCATTACTTATATAAAGGATACATTTGGGATATAGCTTCACTTATTTATAAAAAGTACAAACATAAAAGAAGCACACACAGGGACTGGGGAGATAGCTCCATGGCCCAAGTGCCTGCCTGGCAAGTGTAAGGTCATGAGTTCTAACCCCAGTCCTGCAAAACACACACACACACACACACACACACACACACACACACACTCAAGAAACCTGAGTTCTGATCCTAGCTCTGCCAGTAGGTATCTCTGTGCAGTCCTCTCAAGATTTCAATTTCCCAACCCCAGTAAGATCTGTGTTTCATAAACTAAAATAACTACCTAGGGAAGCTGAGTCTGATGCAAACTGCTGGAATTTATTGCCACCCTACCAAATTTGAGTTTCTGGATGTGGAATGGAAAACAGCTTCTTTCCCAAGGCAATTTTATTTGAATATTTAAACAATACTTCATGAGAAAAACTAGACTAGATGACCACTTCACATATTTTTTTAAAAATCTATAAAACTGTGGACTAGGTTAAGATCAATTCACAGCATCCTTTCCAAAACAAAAGCTATTTTGAGAGGCTACCACTGGATTACTTGGCTGCCTTTCATGGATATAAGAGCATAAAAATGATTGTGGGATTTCACATTATCCTTACTTGGGTATCAATTATTTTGTAGTAAGATTACTTAATGGTAATAAAGTAATGGTTCCTTATCAATATTTTTTTTTTTTTGCAATGTGACTAACAGAAGACAGTGATTCACCAGGTAATATTATTAATTTTTTTTGTTTTTTTAATAATCATAAGTATATGGGTTATCCGGGCCAGGGACATAGCTCCATGGCACAAGTGCCTGCCTGGCAAGTGCAAGGTCATGAGTTCAAACCCCAGTCCTAAAAAAAAGAAAAGAAAAGAACAAGAAAAACAAAACAAAATAACAACCAAAAAGCAAATATATGGTTTATCAAAGTGTTCTGACAGCTTTTGGATAGGCACAATATGAAAACCATCTCCAAACACTTGACTCTTAGTTCTGACATAAATATCAAATATCAAATATCAAATATCAAATTAAACTATTACAAAAATATGAAATAATAATATCACACATATTTTTCCACTGCCCAAAGAGCAACTGGTAGAAAGATTGATTTTTGAAATGTCAAATTCACCTAGAAAACAGCAAGTTTTCATAAAACTTTACTGAGACTAAAAGAACAAAAGTTTAATGTCAAACATTCCATACCAAAGCCTGAGTGTTTTGAAATCTATCAGAGATGCTGCTAACTGCTGAGCTGATTATCCAGGGCTGATTTTAAAAACAAACAAGCAAAAACTATCTCCTAGCATCACAACAACACATCAGAGAATTTGCTTATGTTTCAACTATTTGCAATAAGGAGACAGAATCCTCATAGATGCCACTCTCTATAAAGTACTATCACCAGAGTGGCCAGAAATTAGGCCCTGCAACCTTGCCTACCTACTGACTACGTGTGGGCTATCCACATGGCTTTTTGCAATGTGTACAGCCAGCCTCCCAGATTTGTAATTGACATACAGAAGCCTACTCCTCCCTGGCTATTACATGCCATTGTACTTAGATGTCAACAGAAAACACTGCAGTGGCAGAAAATTGCTCTTTGATTCCTGGATTCTCTTTTCAGCATCCCTTAGTTCTGCTTCCTTCTAGAAGGTAATACATACGTGCCCTTATTGGTGCCCTGAAGTGTAGTTTGAATATACTGCTTCAGCTGTACTGCTATAACTAGATTATAGTAGCTGTTGTCTATGCCAGGCCCATGTTCCCTCATTGCCCGATACCCTCCCACAACATTTAGACCTTAGCCACCTAAAGGCTTCTAATTAGTAGAAGCCCACAATAACTACAACAAGAAATGTCAGCAAAATAATGTTCCTTAGGAATATTCAATGGCTGGCAGAATTTGATGTTGTAATTCCCTTGGGATAATGGCAGGGCTCTGTGTTTTTACTGTGACATCCAAATTTTCCAAGCAGATTAACCTCCATTCACCAATAGTGAAAACGACTAGCTTCCCTTTCCTGCCTCACTCCTGTACTCCTTACTCCTTAATTCTTACTCCTTACAACTCCTATACAGTTGAATAAAATAATCTGCTGCTAGGAGAACATATCTCAGACTGATCTCTATGAACTTTCCCTTAGAAAGACTGGCTTTCACTGGAAATTATTTTTATTGCTCAGAATTAGCTGGCAGAGAAATGCTGGAGTTGATATTGTCTGAACTAATGCCTTTCAAGGTCTCCCAACACGTTGGAATCTACGCACAGAACATAAAATCTGGAAAGAGAATATAGTAATAAGAACCTTTTACCCCTCTATCAACTCATTTTTCAAAGTTGAGGGAAGTGAGCTCCAAAGTTGTATGATTTACTTAAGGTAACACAGCTGGGGAAAGGCTGAAGCAAGAACAGATTTCAGATAATTGACTACAAATAAAAAGCTGAATAGTAGCCAGGCGTGGTGGCTCACACCTGTAATCCCAGCACTCGGGAGGCTGAGGTAGGAGGATTGGTACGAGTTCGAGACCAGCCTGGGCTACAAAAGTGAGCTCACAGCCAGTCTCAACTGCATAGCGAGACCCTGTCTCAAAAAGACAAAAAAAAAAAAAAAAAAAGCTGAATAAACTATATGTAGATCCTATAAAGAATTCAGCGGAACCAGGCATGGAAATGCACACCTATAATCTCAGCACTCGGGGTTGAGACAGGAGGATCACTGTGAGTTCAAGTCCAGCCCAGGACCTACAAAAGTAAGCACAAGGCCAGCTGGAACTACATAGCGAGACCTTGTCTCAAAAAAAAAAAACAAAAAAACAAAAAAACAAAATAAAACAAACAAACAAAAAAAACCAAAAAGATAAAAAAGAATATAAAACAGAAAAAGAATTCAGCATATTGTTTTATACAGTCAAATGACACACTGTGACTAATAGAAGCCACACAGAAATTTCTAATTTTTTTTTTCTTTCTTTGAAACAAGCTCTCACCAAGTTGTCCAGACTGGCTCAAACTCCCAATCCTCTGACTTTCCCCTCCCAAGTAGCTTGGACTACAGTAACATGCCATCATGAATGGGTCTTATTTTTATTTTTCAAAACAGGATCTTATATGTAGCCAAGGTTAGACACAAACTTGCAAGCCTCCTGAGTCATCTTCCTGAATGTTAGAATTACAAGCATGTGCCACCATGCTTGGCCCAACTTTAATTTTTAGTATATGTGCTGCCGAAGCAAGCACAACAGCCTTAATTTTTATTTGTGAATTCTTACCATTACTTATATCATCTGTGATGCAACTAGGAGTATCTGGGCTATCTCAATTCATATTTTATGATCCCGTGCTGAATTAGTAAAATGGTGATCAAGCAAAGACACAAGTAGATACACCTTAAGAGATTCCTCAAAAAGCCATTTATATGATCAATTCCTTTGTTATAAATCTAAATCAAATGCATAAATTTTGACGTTTTCTTCTTCCTTTTGCAATTATCCAAGATGTACAAGGTTTCCACTCAGGAGTTTGGAACCTCTCACCTTGCCAGCTTAGCTTAGGACTTTGATGACTCTACTTTTTCCAAGAAACACCCCCACTGAACAGAGTAGAAGTAACTTACCACTAGGACCAAATCTCTTTATGACTCAGACATTGCTGTTTACTGTACTTGCAATGTGATAAACTTTCCTGTAAAAACTATAAACTCAAATATGTAATTCATAGGACTTTAAGTCTAGAATCAATCTTATGATGAACACTAAATTCCCTTTTCCTATTATAAGTGAAGAATCTCAGCCCCAGAAAAGCCAAGTGATTTTTTTAAAGAATTTTTTATTTTATTTTTTTTCTTGTTTCACACTTTTGTTTGTTTGTTTGTTTGTTTATTTATTTTTATGGCCGGCTCAGCTTGCCGTGAGGGCAGGGCTGGTGCAGCATGTGGTGCCGGGGATCGAACCGTGGTCCTTGCACCCTCCTAAGCTTTCCTAAGCAGGCACTTTAGACCACTGAGCCATCCTGCCGGGCCAAGCCAAGTGATTTTGCTATGT
>PVJA010048115.1:0-14338 GCA_004027025.1 Myocastor coypus | reverse complement strand
GGAGTCCCAAGACAGTCACATTCAGACCTAACGATGGGTCTCCAGACAGGTCCATGCGTCCCACAGCTAGCCAGACCCTGTGAGGTGGTCCTCTATTCAGCGGCAGTTCCTGCTGGCAAGCCTGCTGCAGTCTGCTCTGGCTCTCGCGCTCCTTCTTGTTGGGGCTGTCACTCTGTTTACTCTGCCACAAGCCCAGTTAGGCAGTCAATGGCGTCTGCTGTGCTCAGGGCCGACCGGCTCGGGAACCACTGAGATGAATCGTGCTTAGCGCTAAGAAAGGCGGGACGTGTTGCCGCGATATTGGATCCGAGACAGTCCAACGTGACAGTCTGTCCAGGGAAGAGGAAATTTAACATTTGTGAAACCCCTTGGGAAAGAAGAAAGCCCTGGTGTCAGATGACCCTGGCCTTGCCCAGGTCTGCACAATTGAGAGGACAAGTCACTTAATCTCCCTGGACCTTAAAATTTCTTGCAGGAGAATGCAAATAATAATAATAATTATGCAAATTGTTAAATGTTTATAGAATGTTAAAGTTGGCTGTGTAGAAGTAGAGGTAGTTTCATTTTTCTCAGGTCTTCAAGCCCAACGCCCAAGAACAGACATGGTTTAGTGGCAGCAGCTGTGAAAACAATTTTCACGGTTCTGGTTGAAGAGTTGCTTGTGGGGAAACAGCCAGAAAAGCCGGCATGAGCAGGGCCTCCATCAGCAGTAGGAGACGGCTGCACCGGGGGCGTCCCCACAGCGCGTCTTGTCAGGCTCTGCTCCCAGGCTGCCTCCCCTCTGGGCAGTGCGGGGGCTGCTGCCCGTTTTTGCTGGCCAGTCAGGGGAGCAGAATGATCTGGAAGGAGAATGCGGAATAAGCAGAGCAAAGGGTCCCAAGGGTCTTGACCCACAAAGCTGTCAGGAGGTGTATGCTAGCGGGGAGAGCAGGGTCCCTCAGCCCCAGGGCATCACCTGGCACACAGTAGGTTCTCATAAGTATTTAGTGGGACCGGATGGGCAGGAAATGAAACAAGATGACCTTTTTCTGGACCCCTTCTGTGTCCCATTGCAATGTTGACTTGGAGGGTGTCACTGCTGCCCACGTGTCAGCCACAGATGAGCATTGGGAAGACTGACCTGCTGTGCTTGTCTAAGTGAAAAACCTCAGGGCACAGGGAGTGTTAGGGACCGAGCACTGGGTTGCCTGCCTCAGAGGAGCTTGGCGAAGCTCAGCCTGGAGCCCTACTGAGCTCCCTGCTGGCAGCTGCAGAGAACTGGACAGCTGCAGGAGAGTGGAGAGGAGGGCAGGACCCCTTCCCGAGACCAGTGCTGTTGCTGTTGCGTGAGCTCTCCGGGCCTGGAGGACGGATGCGTGTCACCGAGGTGTGGGCACCCACAGACGAGGGGGGCAGTGTCAGGCTCCCTCATAGTCAGTGATTTCTGTTACTGTTTATGGAGAGCCTTGTCCGAAGTGCCTAGACTCAGTTTAGCTGCATTTGACATGCGGGGACAGTGGCATTGAGTCTGCACCTGTGAAGGGTGCTTTCATAAAGCAGGAGGGCCCCAGAGAGCCCCAGAGCTGCTTTGCTGGGCATGCATGGTGGGCGTCACCCTTCTCTTCCTGCTTCTCTTGTTTAGAGATTTTGTGTGAACGTTCAGGTGGTACAGGTTGCTTTGAACAAAGGGTGGAATGTTAAGCACTGGTCGTGCACAGCTATGGTCATAGCCATCTAAGCAGGGGGGGGGGGGGGGGTTCACATGTTCAGGCCCAGCCTGGGCAGCTGTTAGAGTTGGTGTGCCGGTGTCCCCTCAAAGCCTCATGCAGTCCTGGGGCTGACTTTTAGACCTTATGATGAATTTATGGTCCAGGGCTGGGATTACGGGAGTGAGAGCTGCTGGGATTATGGATGTGAGCAGTGCACCAGGCCTGGGGCGGGCAGTCTGGATGCAACAGAGGAGAGGCAGACCTGCTCTCTGTTCACGCTGTTGCCCCTACTCCTCCCCTTTGCTCTCTTGGCTCTTTGTCACCGCCACGAACGGCTGCTCTGTGCGGCCGTGTGCCACCCTGCCTTGGAGCCCGCTGAGTTTGGACTAAAACCACCACTAACTGAGCCAAGTGAACCTTTCCTTCCTTCGTTTTGGGTGTCGGGTATTCATCCCAGCAGCAAGAGAAGAGTAACCGAGAGAGCAACTTAATAAGAACCGGTCTCAAAATAAAAAAATTAAAAAATGGCCTTGGGATGTTGCTTAGTGTGAGGGCCTCCGAGTTCAATCTTCGGTTAGACGGACAGACAGACACAAAGACAGACAGGAAGAGAAAGGAAAGGAAGAGTGGAGGGGCTAGTTGCTACTGGAGACCCCGTTTCCGCCCCATTTCCCAGCATGTCCTTCCACTTCCAGTCGTCTAGAGCGGAGGCCAGGCAGTGAAGTCAGCAGGTCTGTGGCCTCAGATTCTTGGTAATACCTTGTCCTACAACCTGAAGCACATTCTTCCCACAGGAAAGGAGCTACAAACATGGCCTGGAGTGGTAGCCTAGGGCTTGAGCCCAGTCTCCGGCCACCTCGGGCTGTGTCCCTGGCCTGTTGCTGATGAGTTTCTCAACTCTCTGGTCTGCATCCCATCACCCTTGCTACGTAGAGTGGAGATTTATCATTCACCCTGCTCTGCCGTCTGTGGGATCACCACAGAGCCCACAGGAGCAGCGACTGTCATCCTGGAGGTGAAATGTCCCCGTATCGCCCGAGGCAGTGACTCCTCCGCTGGCTGCGTTGTGCTGTGGCGCACCTGAGCCCCTGAGCGCCATGGTGGCATAGCTGGCATCCTTTCTGTGTGAGCAGCAGGGGCTGCCGGAATTGGGTGGCACCAACACAAGGAGGGGCTCGTGAGACAGAAGGGCTGCAGCCTGGGCTCCACAGGCCCCGAGAGACAGCCCGCCTCGAGTCTGCAGGAAGCACAGAGATTTACCAGGGCCATTAGGCTCCGTTTGGCATCACACGATTTATGTCCTTCCCAGGGTGAGAGGGAACCAATGTGCCACGTACATTTGTGGAGCACTCAGACATGAGGTGCTGGGATTTTTCTCTCGTGGTTTTTGTTTATTTATTTGTGTTTTCCTTTCTTCTCATCCAATTCCCATTGCACTCTGTGGACGGGGGAGCAGGAGGACACCTCCTGGAGAGGGCATGGCATGGCTGTGGAGCTCCCCGAGCTGTGCCCCCCACCCCTCACCCCCGCCCCTGGCTTCCAGAAATGAGGCCCTTGCTGTGCTTCCTTCTGTTGGAAGAGGCAGAAGCGGCTCAGCCAGTCTGCAGGTCCCGCGCCCAGACCTGGTGGCCCGTGGGTGCTTGCTAATCCCCACCCTTCCCAGTTCTGCCATGTGGACCACTTACTATAGGCAACCGTAGAGGCATTTACGCTGCGGAAGTAGCGCGCAGCCCGCCCTCCCGCGCCTGCTCACTTCCCGGTATCCTTGCCCGAGAGTCCCCACTTAGTTGTCACCGCTCCTGCCACTCCCTCAGCAGGTCTACTCAGCCCCTGGGCTGTAACCCACCGTCTGTGTGCGGCAAGGCTGCCGAGAGCCCTTTCAGCCATGTGCATCCATTCCTGTCACTCCAATTGTAAAATCCTTGCCTGTTTCCCAGAACACTCAGGATACAAGCCCAGCCACTAGCAGAGGCCACGCAGCCTCTAGTCTCCCCCCAGCCACAGACCTCATCCTCTCGTCCCGTCCTGGCTGTCACAGCCTCCTACACTGGGGCCTTCTTACCATGATTGGGAAAAACAGCGGCTTCCTGCTCCTAGCTCCACCTCGCGGCTCCTGCTGCACACGTGTGGCCCCGGTCTCCACTCTGCAAGAGCCCAGGTGTCCTCAGGGAAAGTGTTCTCGCTACCCCTCTTCAGTCCCTGTCACCCACAACCCCTCATGGCCTTGGTGTTTACTTTATTGACTGCACAGAGGCTGGGGTTCACGTATGCTTAGCAAACATTGGCTGAAGGGAGGTCACATGTCTGCGAGAACTCCTGGAGAGGGAGGCTCCCGTCGCCTGAGCATGGGCTCTGCCTCAGTCTCTCCATCCTTAGAGCACCCTGCGGTGCCAGAAGAAATCCTCCTTTCCTTCCTCATTTCCACACTGGTAGAAGCTGGCGAAGAAATCTCCATGCTGCAGGGGAAAGGAGCAGTGTATTGAGGGGGAATAAAAACCTGATTTGGGATAAGGCTGCCCCTCGCTCAGGCTCTTCTCTGGTTTTGAGCAGCTCAGCAGTGCCCAGTGGTAGGCACTAAGCCGCCTTGGTCTTTGGCGCTCTGGCAGGTTGGCGAACCCGCGCACCTGGGCGCCGAGTTCCTCCTCCTGTCTGGGGCTCCTTCTGCCTCCCTCTCAGGGGAGTGTCTTGCGGAGCAAGGATGCGAACACACACAGAAGGGCTTGTGGTAGGGTGCGGCGTGCAGGGGTGCTCGGGAGCATCGTCCTTTTGGTTTAGCTCTCCAAGGTGCACCCCCAGAGGAGCGGTTGTTAGAGGAGCGGGACCCTCGCATTCCTCGGTGCCGTTGGAACAGATCTCCCTTCCCTCGGTCTGTGCTCCGTGACCCTAGCCTGTGCCCTCCAGCTGGCCCCGGAGCCGTGCTGGAGTCACCCTGAATGCTCCCTGCCGCAGGACTAGGAGGCCTTAGTATGAGGAGAGTTTCCGTGCTGCCTGCTGGCTGATCTGCGACATATGGTGATCAACTATCAGTGGTCATCAAGGGAAAGCAACTGTCTCGCCTGAGAAGGCAAAACAAGAGTTGGAGACCAGGAAGTGAAGCTGGAGTTTAGCACCCACCTCTTGCCAAGCCCCTGACTCGCTTTTCCACCATGTGCTCCTGCCTGGCCTAGAGCCCTGTGCCCACCTGGCTGCAGAGGGGCTGGGAGACCCCGCGGACTGTGTCTGCGAGGCGTCCTGTGGTGTCTGCACCGCTCCTCCTCCCCAGTGGCAACGGAAGTTCTGGTAATCAGGCATGGATCCTGAAGAGAAACGTTCTGACTTTCAGAAAATAAAGGAAAAAGATGTTTTCCTGAGGAACGCTTGTAGATAACCCACCCGTGCGCATGGACCCCGCTGTCCTACAGCTGCACAGGGCTGCATTGCAGGGGCTGGTGTCAGGGGCGCCAGAGCGTGCACGCCCTGCCTGGCGCCCCGGAAGCCTTGCCCTTCCGGGTTCATGAGCAAAGTCCCAAACCTGCCTTTCCCGGGCGCTTTCCTCTCCTAGCAGCGTTAAAAAGCCAGTGGTGGCATTGGCTCCTTGGAGGAAGGCATGGAGGCCGTGGAGGCACCAGGGATGGAGATCCCAGCTGCTGCCTTTGCCGCCTTCTTTTCCACTAGTCCGTGGTCCTTAAGAATCTCATTTCCAGGTCTGCAGCCACCCTAAGATGCATGACTGGCTTTGGGCAACATCCACCTTTCACGGAGACTCGGTTTTCTTGGCTATAAAATGGGTTTTGTAATGAAATGTACCTTACTGAGTTCTGCAACTTGCCATGCACTTTAAATTGAGATGTCTTAAATTCAGTGAGCTGATAAATATGAATGAGCTTTATGGAGGATTTGGTGGTGGTGGGATGTATGAGTTGATGAATTGTAAAATGGTCTTTTCCATCTTACTTTCACTGTAGACCCTAAACTTTCACTCACAGCAGAGGAGCAAAAGGAAAGGCAATTGACTTGTAGACCTCCCTCATTGATTCAAATTAAACTCCACCACCGTCTGGCGGCAAAGCCCTTGGTTTCTGTCTTAATCATAGTATTTTATTTCTATAGAAATGCAGTATCCATTAAAATTATCTATTCTGTGGCAGTTAAAATTTTCAGCATAGTCTTTTTGCTTCACCTTCTGGCTGACTTCTGTGACCTCACTTGACTAAAGCTGGGAGAAAACGTCTTTGTATTTGCAAAGATGAATGTTTTGTTTTAAGTAACAAGACCAAGTGTGCTTCCGTTCAGAGCAGCTCACATCTGTACTGAAGACTTGGGGCAGTTAGAGCATTCAGCCAGGAGGGCAGACTGAGGAAGAAGAGGCCCTGCCCAAGGGAGCTTCCACTCCAGCTTTGCTTAGCTTGTCTGTCTGTCTGTCTGTCTGTCTGTCTGTCTGTCTGTCTGTCTCTTTCCTTCTTTGGACTAGTTTATTGGTCCGTTTGTTTCCTAATTTATTTATGGTGAACAGATACCAAAATTGCTATCTGGCTGACCTGGGAGTGTGGGGTCAGAGGTAACTAGACATGGTTCCCTCTCACAAGGGATGTGGTCTGGTGAAGGAGGCCCCCTGGAACTGAGAGAGCCCGGGAAAGAGGAGAGGGCTAGGTGTGCAATGCAAGCTCCACCCCCACCCCTACCCAGTCAGAATGTAGGGCTTTGCTGAGGAAGATGCTGTCTGTGCCTCCCGTCTGGATCTGTGGATACTGCTGGTAGAGCGTATAGCCTGGATCTGCTGGTGAATGGTATAGGGAAACAATATGAGAACAACGGTTTTGCCAGAGACTATGGGAAGTGCTGTGAAAGGCCATTGCACCAGTCCTGGGGCTTCCAGGGAAGAGGAGGCTGGAACTGGGGCTCACAAGACACAGCAGGACAGGAAGCCTCTGAAGAGGGCTTAGAAGTTAGAAGCTACACCAGGGGCACAGGTACACTAAAGAAAGGCACTGGGGCCACCCTAAATATAAGCAGAGACACTGTCTTAGCTACTTTTCTCATTGCTTAGACAAAATGTGTGACATTCAACATGAAAGTGGGACAGGCTTATTTCAGATCACAGTTTTTATAAGTTTCAGACCATAGTTGGCTGGCTCCAAGGCGGAGCATCGAGGCACGAGGACATCGCAGAGAACATCCGTCCGTGGTGTGGTAGGCAGAGAGCAATGAGCAGCAAACAGCGGCCGCCATCAGCTTCCCCCCTTTATCCCTTTTTGCTGCCCATCTTTCAGGGCAGACCGCCCCCACACAGGGAGGAGCCTCCCATTACCCACACCTGGCACTGCACTGAACAATCAGCAGATCACTTCAGTAATCCATTGTTTTAACCCCAGCACCACACAAGCACCTCTGAAAAGCCCTGCCCACCATGTGAGGCTTTGGGTAACAGCTAGATGCCAGCCGTGATGGGCATGAAGTATGTAGGGTCACCAGCTTAACCTAGGTGGCCTGTCTGAACTGGGTGATATCTCACATACGTAGTGGCTGGGTGGCCAGGGGCCTGAGGACTGTGCAAATCTGCTGGGAACTCATACCTTATTCTGCAAGCTGAGGAGTTTAAGATGGAGTTCGAGCCAGGATTTACTTGAGAGGTGTGACTTTAAAAAAAAAGCTTGTTGATGACACTATCTTAAGGAGCCTCTTCCTCCACAGCACATTCCTGGGATAAGACACACGTTTCCCTCCGAGGGTGGTGGCTAATATTAGGTGCCCAGCCCAGAGGTGGGTGAGAGGAGCCATAGTCGCAGGAGAGCGCACACACTCAGGAGAGCACAGAGCAGCGTCCTTTCCTAATTTTCACGTTGCCCCCCCATCCCCACCTACCCTCCCACCTGTGTGAAAAGTCCCTGATGGAGCTGGTGTCTTATGCCCAAAGGAGCTGCTGACGGTGGCGTGACTTGTGCTGCTGGGTGGTGGTGCCACATGGGTGTGCTCACAGGGACCGGGGGACAAGCCTGCAAATCTGCCATGTCTTTGACGCAGTAGACTGTAAAACAGGGACAGTCATTTTGACATACATAGTGCCTCCAGATACTTGGTAGGCTGGCATGATACAGCTTTCGGGCCACTCTGAGTAGCCTCACAAGGTGTGCTAGGCCACCTGGTTAGCACTGCATGTTGTGGCGGGGCTGCGTGATGCTTGGCACACCCCAGTGACCATTTCACCTTTCTCCTTTCTTAGCCGTCATTTTTTTGAGCCCGGATATCTGCTTCTGGTCAGGATAGATCCTTTCACTGTTGGCACCTGCCACTGTGCCCAGCAGCAGTACTTAACCCTGCACCTAGCAGAAGGGGTCACAGATGGGGACAGCATGTCACCTGTGCACACTCACACAGCTGATGTCTGGGAAGGCCAGACTTCTCCCCACATGACCTTACTTTCAGTGCACAGCACAGACAAGCAGGGGATAAAGCCGAGGAAAAACTTACAGATTCACTGGAGCAGCTGGAGCGACAGCCCCATCGTGACAGCCAACCTTCTGTGAAGGCCCTCAAACTGGAGTGGTGACTGCTCCTTCGCAGCACCCTTGAGAGGACTAAGTTAGCCTGTGATGTCCCGTGCCAAGGTTCTTACAGATGGCCACTGCGCTGCAAAACCCATAGGCTCTGGAGGCCGGGGCTCCCTGGAGGTACCCAGAGCAAAGGCTCCCTCCTTCAAAGCCCTGCAGGATGGACAGAGCCAGTGCAGCTGGCTGGCTAGCTCTGCTCCCTGCAGCCTTCAGCATCCCCCTGCCCCATGGGCCACCTTAGGGCGTTTCAACAGTGACTTGGGTGGAGAGGAGAAGCAGAGCAGGCAGGTGTCCTATGCCACAGGAAGACCTGTCCCCTCCCCTGCAGCTCTTGGCATTTGCAGGCCTTTCCCATGGGCGCTGAAGGTCCAAAGCTGGGCTGTCTCCTGGAGTGGCCGCTTTGACTTCCCTGAGTTTAGCAGCTCACCCCTCCTACTCACTGGGCTTTGGAAGCTCCTGTTATTGCATTCTCTGTGTCCCCTTCTGTGATACCCAGATGCACACGGCCCCTGAGGATGGTGTCAGTGCTTCCTACTCAGATGAATCCCTAGCTTCTAGTCCCTGCACGAAGTTCCCTGGAGAATCAGGGCCAGTAGGGTGTGTTGATCTGTCTATCTGCCAATGTACCCATCTACCCATTTGTGTCAGTATCTGCGTCTGTGGGAGGCGTAGGCCAGGCACCATGCTCTAACTATGTTACACATAAAATACACACATGTGTGTGTATGTTTGTGCAATGTATGCATTTCTAATAGAAGGAGAGGGCGAGATTTACTTTCCGGAGTCAGTTCACCCAGCTGTAGGGTCTGGCAAGCCCAAAGTCTGCAGGGCAAGAGAGGCTAAGCAGCCTAGATTTCTACAGAATGTCTACACTGAATCCTGAGGCAGTCACATCCTTGTGTCTTTCTTGGGAATCCTTGATCTTTTCTCTTAAGACTTTTAATGGGTCAGGTGAGGTCCACCCACACTTTGGAAGGTGACCTGGTTTTGTTAAAGTCAACAGATTGCAAATGCTAACCACACCCACAAGCCGCTTCCTAGCCCCGTCTAGACTAGTGTTGGAGCAATCAGTTGAGCACCACTGCCTATCAGGGTTTATGTGCAAGACTAACCAGTGGCACTTCTGGAATACCGTGTCCTAAGAAGTAAGTCATTTTCTTGAGATGCTCCAGGGCCTGGTGGTGGTGCTGTGTCCCCAAACCAGGTGGATCACCACACACAGGCAGGGAGGTGTTCTGAGGAAGGGCTGGTCTTCCAGGCACCAAAGGGGAAGGTGCTCTCATGGGGCAGTTTGAAGGTTGCCTCCCTCATCCAGTTCTTCAGTGCCTGGTCCATTGAGTTGCCTGGCTACTTTGTGTTAAGTTTATGCTGAGTCCTACATCTGGCCTTCCAGGGCCAGAGGCGAGGAAGAATGAGCATTTGCCTTTGGGGCTTTATTAGGATTATAGTGAGTTCTTTGTAGCAAATGGATAACTGGTTATAAACGGGTGTTTTAAGGAAGTGTCGTTAGCTTGAACAGAGGCTGCTCTTGGTCGGTTGAGGAGGGCTGTGGATGCCATCATTTCAGCCCGGTGGCTCTTGGGAGTCCTGAATCTGTATGAGAACCCAGCACCAGCCATGGAGCCTGCTGCTGAGTGGTCCTCACTGCAAAATGCATGAATGTTGTGACAGCCCCGGGAGCTGCAGAGACCAGGCTGAGAGACCCCCGACTCATGGGGGCCTTTAGAGGAGGACCTCTGCAGAAATCCTACCTCCTTTCAATCTCTCTTTCCAGAGAAGTTGATTTGTTTTATCTTACTACCTGGATTGTGTCAACAGTGACGTCTCATTGTTTGTATAGACTACAAGGAGGTAGAGCGTCTCAACTGAGTTCAATCTGTTGAGATGATAAATCATTTTTTAATCTACCTATTAATACCAAATTACTATTTGTTGTTGTAAGCATTTTATTTGGGGAAAGGATGAGTTGGCACCTCTTTCACTATTTAAATACTCTCTGTCTCTACTTTTTGGCAGCAGGGTAGAGGAGAAAGATACAAACAGCTGAAACCAGTAATGCCAGGAGCACATCAGGTCCCAGGAGACCTCAGCCTCTAGGGGCAAGAGCAGGACCCAGCACAAAGCACAAGCACAGAGTCTCCAGTTCAGAAGTTAAGACTTTGAATGCAGCACCAACGGGACATCAAGTCAAGCCCAGGTGCTTCTAAGCAGGTGGCCCTGTGCAATTCAAGGGTCACAGGCCCATGAAGATAGCTCTGTGTGTATGGGAGAAGGCTTCCGAGTCAGAGGGCATCTCAGCCCAAGGGGCGGGGTCTCCTCACAGAGCATAGTGGGGCCATCTGGACAACCTACTGGTGCTGGGTAACAAGCATGGAGTCATGAGAGGGCTCAGCAGGAAGTGGCCCAGAGAGAGCGCGGTGGGCGGGGGGACGAGCCTCTGCAAGCCGTCCACAGCCATCCCGTGAGCTGTCCTTTCAGCAGTTCCACTCCCTGGAGGTCTACATGACCCTAGAGCGCACAGCATCTCTAGCCCCATGAAGTCCCAGTTTGGCCACCACTGAGAACACCCTCATCTGCCTGCTCCACACACCTAACCTGTGTCCTTTCCTCCCGTGGCCTTATACTCCCACAGTGCACCAGGACAGCTGCTGTTGCTGTCCATGTGAAGTCAGGACACAGCCGTGCTGGGCCTCTGGCTTCTCCTGACCCAAACTAGCTGCTAGGGGGAGGGAGGCTTGGAGACACGTTGTGCCCTGAGCATCCTGCGGTCTTCGTGCAGCTTCGGGACAGTGACCCAGCAGCAAGCCCTGTGAGTTCCTGTCAGCTCCGCTGGCAGGCCCCAAGACATCTCTTCTGTTGCTGTTACTCCTTGTTTGTGTCAGAAGACATGACGGGTGCCCATGACAGTGACAAGTCGTGTGTACTCAGATAGATTGCTTTTCTCCGCCTGGCCATGGCGGCCTCCTTCCTCACCAGCAGAAATCGGGTGCTTAGCCCCGTCCTCCTCCCCAAGATTTCTTGCTGCTCCTTTACATCACCTTCTGTGATTAATCATCTGGGACTCCAAGCCGTCAACAGCCTTCCGTGAACCCTTTCCACAGATCCGTAAGTGCAGGTGTGCACTGAGGAGAAGCATGAAGCGGCGGCTCGGGAAGTGTTGGAGGCTGTTTATTTGCCTGAAAATCGAACGGCCTGGATGGGAGGCCCGTGCATGGAAGCTGGCAGCCTCCTTTCCCCTTCCTTGCACAGCTAAGGGACCATGACACGAAATCAGTCTCACACCCAGGCAGCGTGTAGCAGTAGATGGACCCTGGCCAAGGCCCACTGCTGTCCTTCTGGGTAAACTGAGGCCCAGAAAAGCAAAGGGCCTGCCTGTGGCAAGCCAGGCTCTTTGCTCCTCAGATGCAAGCACTGCTCATAGGAACACCTCAGAACTCTTAGTCCTCTGTGTCTCGGGCAGTTTCCTGAGTCTCTGAGCCGGTTCCCTTCCCACTAATCAGTGCTCTCCCTGCTTTTTTTTTTTTTTTTTTTTTTTTTGCTCAAGGTGGAGAGGAAGAGGCCCAGAAGCCATGCTCGCAGAGCAGGGGGCTCAGGTTCAGCCACATGGACCTGGCTCACACAGCCTCAGGTTTTTTGTCCCTAAGGCCAAAGCTGTCAGGAGGATTTGGAAACCTGAATTTCAACAGGACCTGGAGATTACACTATGTAAATGTTAGCTTTTAAATTATCATTATGCTTTTCATCATTTTTGGTGCCATAGAAGCCCTTAGTAATTATTTTTTCCCATTTTGTATGGGCAGAGTTGCACACAGGGGGCTAAATAAAGGACTTAGGTGTAAACAAACATAAGTTTAAACACAGCTCAATAAACTGTCATTTATTGGCAGTCCGAAGCAGCACAAACTTCTCAGTAAGCTTTTTGGTTTGCTGATCTAAGAAGTGGGATAGCAGCCATTGCATCTTGAGTGCTTGTGAGGACTGGAGATACCTCACCTGTCCTGTCATCAGGTAGTTTTTTGAGTGATTAAAAAGCTGTTATTTTTTTGGAGTGGTTTTGAAGTCATGCTCCTCCAGAGTAGGAGCTAGGCAGCCCTCCCCACACACGCTGCTTGTTGCAGCAGGAGCCGTTGCCTGTAATTTAGACAGTTTGCATCATACAGCTCTGCCTCATCATCCTGCACTATAGGAGCATGATGAAAAAGCAGCTAACACCCGCAGCCCGGGGACTGTGGCTAGAGGGGGGCCCGAGCCTCGGACGGGGGAGCGCCAGCTCTAGACACGTTCAGCCGCAGCCCTGGGCAGGGGACCAGGAGAAAGAAGCTACTGAGGGGCTGTGACCTCCCTGCCCTGCTGAGGTAGGTGAGCAACTGCAGAGGGAGGGAGCTGCTCTGTAGGCCAGCTGTGCAGCAGGAGCGTGCGCCCACCTATGGGGGCATAAGGAGGAGCGGTGGCAGACCCAGGCAGGGCAGTCTCTCGGTGCTAGGGAGGAAACTTCAGGATGGACAGGTTGAGAGGCTACTGCCTGGTCCAGGCCATCCTGTTTGGCGGGCACCACAGAGAGCAGGGTGGGGGTTGCCATGGTAGCATACCTGGGTCTTTATAATATACAGGTGACATCCTACTCGCAGAGCAGCCTGGTTTGATTATGCTGCTCACCTTTTTGCTGTGTCCTGGAGGAAGCAAAAGCGTTTGCTATCTGTTTGCATAGACAGAGCTTCACGTCAGGCTGACTGTTGCGAGCGGACTCCTCAGCATTGCACCAGGAGAGACAAACTTGCACGTGTTTGAACTTGTTTATGTTTTTACTTATAGAGCTGCTCATGTCATATGGATCCACTCAGTTTTATGGTTTTTGTTTGAACATTGCTAAACAGAAGAAAAAACCATGGCGCATTCCCTCAAACACTTCCTTTATGTGCTCTTGGTTCAGCCTAGGCTTCTGGACTCAGAAGAACGAGCCAGCCCTTCTGAAGTGTCTTTGAGGAACAGGCTTGCTCCTCTTTTTTCCTAGTTTCCGAGGGTGTTTGCCTTGGATGAGATTGCAAGCTTGTCAACAAGTAGATAGCATGCCTTTATTATGTACTATAGTGATGTTCTGATTTAAAGAAAAGGGGCTCTGGAGTCAGGCATTTCCAGGAGGCCATTTACTGTTCAGGGATGAAAAAGTTGGTCAGTCTTTCTAAACCCATGGTAACACTGGGTGACATGCCGCTTTCAGATCTGCCTTGTGGAATTTTACCAAGAAGAGCAGGGCAGTGTATGCAGAGGCCTGGTACCTGCACTGGCACCAGGTAGGGTCTAGAGAGTCCTCTAAAGAAGGTACAGGCACCTCCACTTGCCAGGGGGCTTCTCAATTCTTGCCCCAGAGAAAGAATTCCAGGACACATCAGTGCGAGGCACAGGTGGCTTTGTTGGCAGAGTTGGAAAGCCTAGAGCACAGGAGAGGGCCCTGAGGTAGGCGCTTGGAAGCGTTCATTCTGAGGACGAGGCCCAGGCTGCCGCTTGGGAGAACAGAGGCAGCTCATAGGATACCTGAGGGGGCCAGGAGGGGTCATTGTTTTCCTCCCGGTTTCCTAGCTCTGGAGGAGTGCATGGGGCGTGAGGGCCAACTTTGTTCCCATGAGTGGACTCTTCCTACATGGGTAGGGCAGCCTGGGCACCAACGTGGGGCAGCTGCTCCCATTTAGTGGAGGTGATGTCATCTTGCCTTAGTCTGTGAGGTGCTGCTTTTCTTGGAACTGGAGGTGACTGGCTATTTAGGACCCCGGGTAACCCTTCTAGGTAGGTGTCACTCCAGGGACATCTGAGATGGAACCTTGTTTTAAAAAATAGCAATTTGATATCTGGAGACTTTGAAAATTTCTTCAGTCACTCTTACCTTGGCGTTCCTAGTCTTAATGGGGGCGATAAGCCAGGTAGACTTAGGGCTAACACATTTGTATCGAGACAGCCCTTTTATGATGTGCATGCCTCCTACGGGGAACAGAGCTGGACAGAGATCTGACTCTGAGTTGCAAAGTAATAAGAGAAACAAAATATGAGTTTCTTTGACTCTTTACTACCAATCCTTATTTCTCTATCCTACCAGGCAAGCATCACTTTTTTTTTTTTTTTTTTTTTTTT
>PVJA010048114.1:0-14321 GCA_004027025.1 Myocastor coypus | reverse complement strand
TTTTTTTTTTTTTTTTTTTTTTTTTTTTTTTTTTTTTTTTTTTTTTTTTTTTTTTTTTTTTTTTTTTTTTTTTTTTTTTTTTTTTTTTTTTTTTTTTTTTTTTTTTTTTTTTTTTTTTTTTTTTTTTTTTTTTTTTTTTTTTAGGGCAGGGTGTACAGGGTGCTCAGGTTCTCACTACTTGATTGGAATTGTAATGATTCGCCTGTTACAGCCTCTGAAGAGCTGGGATCACAGGCATGTGCCACCATGCCTAATCTCAACTGCCATCTCTCAGTGTGCCTCTGGGTGCTGGGCCTCAGGATCAAACTCCTGGCCTCTGAACTTGCTTGCAGGAGCTTTAATCTGCTGAGCTATTTGGCCAGCCCATGAAAACTTTTTTTTTTTAATTTTATTTATTTTATTATTTCTTTTCTTGTTTCAGAACTTTTGTTTGTTTATTTATTTTTATGGCCGGCTCAGCCTGCCCTGAGGTCAGGGCTGGCGCAGCATGTGGTGCCGGGGATCGAACCGCAGTCCCTGCAGCCGCCTAAGCTTTCCTAAGCAGGAGCTTTAGACCACTGAGCCATCCTGCCGGGCCATGAAAACTTTTTCTTAGTTGATATTTTTATATATATTAACCTATTGAAATACTATGTGAGTACTCTGAATTGATCACAGATTTGTACATATGATACACAACATTTTGGCCTCTTAGTTGAACTCACAATTTAAATTTAATTTTGGAATATTGCCTTGAAATATTTAATTAATATTTATTTAATTTTCTGAATATTACTTAATTGTAATTTTGTTTTATGATTTATACTCTATCTTTGATTTACAATCTACTTGTGAGACATGGTATGATATTTTCTCCTAGTATTAGAAACTTTAAAAGGTATATTTCCATTCTTATTTTTTATTATTATTATTATTATTATTTTTTTTTTTTTTTTTGTGGGACTGGGGTTCAAACTCACAACCTTACACTTGCCAGGCAGGCACTAGTGCCACAGAGCTATCTCCCTGGCCATATTTCCATTTTTAATTGACTTCATATTACTTCTTGTCTTTTACACACATGCACACACACATATATATATGAAAAATATGTATATAACCTGACATCATAAGATTGCTACTGTTTTGTAGAAATCTTTAATGACCTTTTAAATGGGTTCATCTAATATAATTATGTTTTACACAGTCCTGCATAACTACCATTTTGAGAGCTCTTTATTCTTTACCCAGAACCATGCAGCAACTTTTCTTGCCTTCTGTATTATCGTCTTTGTTATTTTCTATATGCTGCATCTGGAAGTATTAGAATATTTTGAGTTTATACAGCTGGAAAATATTTTACTTTTAATTTTCAAAGGTATATTTGCTAGTATAAAATTCAATGAGGACGAATTTTTTTCTTTCAATGCTTTGAATTAATTAGTTTCTTACCCACTTGCTCTTTTCTTTCTAATGTAGAATAAGATGCTATTTAATTTTGCCCCTCCATAGCTAATATTTTTTAATGCACATATGCTTTCATGATTTTTTTCCTTATAATTAGTTTTGGACAATTTCATTTTCGTGTGTCTTGATATGATTTTATTCATATTTCTTGTGAAAAAGGTTCATTTTTCTTGGAAATGTGGTGCTATAATTCCAACTAAATTTAGAAATTTTACATCTTGAAATACTTATTGCCCACCTAATTGCTTCTTGGCCTTTTGGCTAAGATTAAGTGTAGTAATACTTATTGCCCACCTCTTTCTACTTTGAGAATTTTAATTATATGAATATGTTTCTTGATTATGGCAGAGTGAACTATTATGACTGATGTGTAAATTCTTTCTTCTTCATTTTTATTTTTCACAATTTTTATTATATTCATTTAAGTTTGTAAATTATTTACAGTGTGCTATTATTAATCTCGAGCTATGTATTAATTTCAGAAATATTTCTCTAAAGTTCACTTGGTATCTTATATCTTCCACATTTCGATATTTGTCTACAATTTTTTTGTCTACAATTTTAACAGGCTATATAATTACCGATTTTCAATAAAGCTAATAAAAAAATAAAGGTAATTAGAGTCAATCCAGTTCAAGCAGAACATATCAGCCCTTGAAAACAGCTCTCTTATCTCTTGAACTTTTTTAGGGGGTGGTACTAACTTGCCCATTTCAAGTGATTTAGTCACTTTATGTTCCCTCATATCGTCCCATTCTAGTCATTTACCTTTACAAAAAAAAAATCTTAAAACTATATTTGCACACAATGTTTTCTGTAGTGTGACCAGCTAAGGTCTCAGTATCTATAGACACCAAAACTACTTGAAGAAGAATTAGTGAATAAAGACTGAGCTGGACCTTGGAAAGCACAGGTTTATCGGTAGTGAGAAGACAAAATTCCAGGGTAGGAACTAGTGTGAACGGAGGCACAGAAAATAAATCAAGGGCCTCCCGATAGGCTCAGGCCACTTCTCCTCTTGATGGGTTCTTTTTCATTTAGCCACCTGTTCATGCTTATTTCTTAGAAGAAAATTAAACCAGATCTTATCTCTAAGGATGCAGGCCTTGCTAGGATCAAATTGGTGAGATGATCTGAACACTACCAAAACTGGGTCACTTCAACATTCTAGCCACTGTCACAGGGGTAAGATCACTTGATGAAGATGTTTGATAAATCTGTGAAAAAAGTGAATTATTTTTCAATGAGTCAATATCTTGACAAGAAGATTCATGAAGGGTATAATGTTATTGAAGCACATCCCTGGAATTCTCAGATCTCATGCCAACCCAAAGAACACCATATTGTACAAAATTATCTTTTCTTTATTATTTATCAAGGCATGGGTAATAATATAACTCAAATGAAAAGTGAAATCATATTCATATGATGAATGCTCAGATCCCAAAGCAACACATCCTGTGAAATCAAAATCAGGACCAAGATTTTTCTGCAAATATGTTCACTATAAAATATTTACTCTATTTACAGATAAAGAGTTTGAGCACAATGCTTTTTCATACAATTTAGTTTTTCATTAAATGAGAGAGATTATATGGGTAATTCTTCTCTTCTAGAAACTATACCACAGGAATGGAATTGAGTGCAGCACTCCCAAACTTGGGGAAACGGAATTTGTCCTAAATTTTAGCATGTGTCATTAAACTAAAGATTTTACAACATTAAAAAACACTGATCTTAATAGCATTCAGGGTAATTGATTCAGACATTTTATTTCCATTATTTTCTCTTTTTTCCTTCATCTCAAAAGGAGGTAATCTGAATTGCTCTAATCTGAAAAACAACAATAAGTGTAGCAAATACTTGACAATGAAGATGAAAAGCCTCTAAAAATCTGTTACCTTAGTAACAGCAAGAATGTAGAAGAATAAGAATACACTGTCAGGTCATCATTTCAGATTCCACAGATTTGAGGCCTAAATACAGTCAGCTTTCATTAGCTTTTTGTTTTTCCCAGCAGGTCCTTGGACTTTGAAACAAAACCTGAATGACAGCTATGAGCAATTCCAGCCTGGCTCCTGATTAGCTATGCCAAACAAAACAACTCTCTGCAGTGTAAACTTTCCAGGCATCTGCAACCAAGCCTCTGTAGAGACTATAATTCCTCAGTGAGATTTGAAGGAGAGTTGGGGGAGGGGAAGGGGACGGAACGAAACCCCTTCCACCTCGAACTAGTTCTCTGAATTCTTCTCTTATTACAGCAGGAGAGAAAATTAAAGTAGAACTAACTTTGGTGTGGTTGTAATTCTAATCTTGCCCTCTTTTACTGTTTAGCCAGCTCTTTAAATCCTAATATTCTATTCCAATTAGAAGTCATAGTATCTATAACATCCATGAATCCAAACCACACATGCATTTAAATCAAATTAGCAATTCTGAGAATTGATTCATATCAAGTAAAGCAAGCAGTTGATTAAAGAGATCCAAAAAGAAGCAGAACAAGGACACATGAATGGATAGTACCCCAAATGAGTATGAGCCAAGATTTTGTGTTATTTGTTGTCACTCATTTTTGCTGAATGTGATCCAAAACTAATTACTGCAAATTACACAGATCTGTGCTATTTGGCTCCATCTGCTACATAATTAGATCCCCAAGGAACTAACTATTAAGCTTTTCTCTTATGATCAGGCTGCTTGATTCCACCTAGAGAGCATACCTTTACGTATACAAAAGAATCAAAGCAGTGAGTTCTTTTTTTTTTTTTTGGTTTCAATTTTTTTATTGTTTAAATTTAACAATGGTTATAGTACATATTTTCATCATAGATCAGTTTAGATTAATACATATAGGTATATAAGATTGATCAAACAATTAAACATTAACCTTTCTAAATCCACATTACTTTTTTTTTCTTTTCCCCTTTCTTTTCTTTGAAAGTTGACATATTGCATATTGTCCTCACAGTCATTCTACAGAGTACAGTGTGTGGGCATGACCCACCTCCCTATTGATGTTGCAAAGCAGTGAGTTCTAACTGGATGCTTGACTTTAACGTCGTAAATGGTTTTAGAAAAGTTGTCTGCAGAAAATTCTGCATTGAAGTATTAAGTGCAATTCAACTATATGGAGATGGGAGTTAAACTAAAAGTTTGGTTTTAAAAACATCCCAATTATCTCCTCAGAAGTAAAAATGTGCCTTTCTCAAGGAAAGTAAAATAGTAGCAAAGCAGTTTGCTCTTGTCTTCTGAAAAGTGGCGCTGAACCCCGCTCTGGACTCTCCTGCTTCTGAGACAGTCTATAGAAATGGGCAGCTGACTTACTTGGAATGTTACTTGATTGAGTTCCCTATTCCTAGCCAGTGACAACAGCAAAACAGTGTCCTGATCATCAGGTAACATGAAAGGTAAGAAAAGCAAATCTAACTTCCTAAAGTGTAATTTTCATTTATATGGTAACAAAGCCATAGCAAACTTAGAACTTACACAGCCACATCAGAAAACTCTTACTTGGATTTAAGACAACAACATTAATGTCATTAAAGGTTCAGATGGAAAAGTCAAGTTCAGACCTAAAAGAAGACCTATGTACACAGACTCATAAAATATCAGAATCAGGGATACATTAACTTTAGAAACTGAAGACAAAGAAGATATCATTGTTTAAGAAGCTAATAACAAATTAGAAAGCTGCATTCCCATTTTTTCCAATTCAGTGTGCCTATGAAACCACCACTTTATTGTAAAAAAAAAGTCTTAATATATTTTCTGTAATTGATGAAGAAAGGACAGAAAACTCCTAAATATGAGTATATGCTCTCAATCCCAAACCAAACCTGCTGATTCAGCACGGAGTCCTCATGGAGGCCTTATCTGCAAGAGGAACAACCCATTGTCCGGCTGAAACAAAGGGCACTGCACAGGAAATCAGCCAAATCTGGGCCAGATGGTCGCTGATTCAAGTTTCATTCTCCCCACCCCCACTCACCCTGGCACTCCAAAAATAGATCTAGATAGCATTTTTGGTTACCAGGTAATTACCCTGAGTGTGAGGCATGAAAAGTGACCTGTGTCCACCTCTCCAACATCGATGAATTTGTTAAACGTCTTTATAAAAAGTTAATCAGGGAAGTTGCTCTGCAGAAAAATACCTCTAAAAGCCTCACTGTCTGTTTCTTAGGCATAGTGTGAAGCTTTACCAGATGGAATGACTTAAAATATGCACGCTAATTTGTTCCCATCTACTGTTTTTCTCAAGCCATGACACAAAACTGAAGCTAATCCAGAGAAAACTGATTTATCCAAGTTGTTTTCTGTAGATTGGTATCACCTTCCAAAAGGGTTCTTGATTTGTAATCTAGAAACATTTGCAAAACTACTAATGAAAAGCTACTAAAACCCAACTGTAATAAATATCAGTACTAATTTCCTAATGGTATTAAAAACATAAAAATTTTGATACAAAATACATGTGTTAAAGTCACCATTTGAGAAGTAAAGGTATAATCATAGCATAATATTTTTCAAAGGATTTTTATGTTTTACCTGGACTGAAGAAACTCCACAACACCAGGCCTCCACCAGGTCTGTCATTCAAATGGAGAAAGACTGATTTAGAGTTCACTTTCTCCAAGCCTCAGGAGTTTAGAAGAACAGAGAAGCTGGGGAAGGAACAAAAAAGAGATTCGTTTGAGGGGAGGGAGTACTTCTAAGAATGGCACTAATATTCCTATTCTCAAGGAAAACGCCTCTATATATTCCATTGGAATTACACAGAAAACAGAAAGAAAAATCACTGATATCGATTATAAATCAATGTATGTGATCTCATATCACAAAATTTATAAATTAGAATACTAGTATAAACACAGTCCACACATTTCCTGGTTCCTGTAAAACTTAATCATGGATTCTAAACAGCAACTTTTCATTAAAGCTAAACATGTACAACTATGTTAATGATTTCAGTTACCATTCTGCAAGCACTCAATAGAAACTTGTATAGTATACGGATGTACATACAGATTCGAAACCTTTCAAAAATGTTCAGAAGATATTCCTTTATTTTTCCTATTAAATAATATTTAGAATAGAGTGGCAATTTCCTTAAAGAGAATCCTTGACTCTATGGGAGGCTCCTTAGAAATATTTACACTTATGTGGCTTAGGTAAGTTTTATCTCCCAATGAATAGCAATCCCTTTAGTAAACTTTATAATCTTTTTCATAATTACTCTGGAAATGTCAGTTTAGGAGTACATTTTATGGGCATGCTACAGTGTAATTTTTTTTTTTTTTTTAGAAATTTATATATAGAAAGCTTAGGGCAAAAAAAGAGGGTTTTGGTTCACTTGTTTTTTTTTTAGCACAAGATAATCATAGGCCAGTAAAATAACGATTAAAGACAAAAATTACCTTAAAATATGCAATCAGCAGCAACTCTCAAGGATGGTCTGTTTCATTGTAGGGAAGTAGGAAAAAGGTCGCTAAAGAGCCCATCCTAGGCAATTCAGCCACTCAGTGAGAAGCTGACTTAAAATAAAACATCAATATATGCCTGGTGCAGTTATGACAGCACAGCAAGCTTTGTGTGTTTCATTTAAATGTAAATTTATTTAGAGACTCTAAAGATGAGCTCAGATGGCACAGAATTTTAATATAGCTCAGTGCAAAGGCCCTGAGTTCAATCCCCAGTACAAAAAAAAAAAAAAAAGCTGTTAAAGGCAACAGAAGGAAACCTTGAGAAGAACACTCATAGCTGCATACACAATGCCAACAATGACGCAAAATAAAACAAAAAGCCAGAGCTAGGAATCTTGACCTTCTGTTTTAAACAGGATAGTGACAAATGGAAGCTTCCTCCAAAAGTTGCCCTCAACAATTGCTACTAGAAGTTAATTTATAATTATGCCATCAGACTACATTTTAATCAGTGGTTACAAACATGGTCTAAATATATACATAGTACACAGATATATTGTATGTGCCATGAGACGTCAAGGGTTTTTTTGCTCCCTTCATTGGTAGTTCTTTTTTTTTTTTTTTTTTTTTTTTTAACATTTCAGATTTAGTTATTTTAATGCAACCTGTTTTTTGATTAAAATACTGTTTTCCTTTATACTGTATTATAAAATAATACTTAGTACCATACTGGGCAATGACTTGTTATGCATACTTTGACTTGTTATGTATACTTTCATCAGCTAAATTAATTTTTTTTTGAAAATTACTTATGTAATGGAATTATATAATCTCTAAAAAAAGATGCTAAGAAATAATCCACTAAGAAACTTTAGGGCAGTTAAACACTGGTTGTTTTTTCTTCAGTGTAAATCAGGGATTTCAGTATTCTTGAAAATTGAAGAAAATGACTATTGACATTAAAATTCTCTACCTTCTGAGCTCATCTTTAGAGTCTGTAAGATAAATTTACATTTAAATGAGACACACACAAAGGGAGTTGGACTATCATAACCATCCCACCCACATTAATGTTTTCAGAGATTTAAACCTCCGGCTCCTAGGAAAAAAGAAAATTGTGACTATATGACTACTTCTGATCAGTCAACTCAATATATCATTTGAATAGGATTATGCTAATACTCTAATTTTATGTAAGAGTTAAAGGAAATATATAAAATCAAACAATAAATCAAAATATAGCAAAATTCAATGAAAAAGACAATCCACTCGTATCAGTTTCTAGAAAACTAAGTCTTAACAAATAAAAATTGTATCAACAACAATGAATGACTGCATAAAAGCGAGCTAGAATTTAGCAGGCGTATGACCTTTCTCTTTGATGTGTTCTAATTTATGGGAGTAACAGAGTTTAAAGCTAAAATACCATTACATTAGCACTGAGTTCTAATTCTAACTCTTTCCTTTTTTTCTGACTTTATAACTTATATTTCCTTCTTGATGGTCCAGTAGAAAGTTTGATTCAATTAAGAGAAAATTTACATTAGGTAATATACTTATGACAAATATAGCATTGGTTTCATCTTTTTTCCCTAAATATAGTACGTACATAATGAGAAACATATCAAAACCCAAATCAAAGTTCCTCAAATTTTCACTTATGAAAAACTGTGATGAATATAAATATCTAAAGAGTGAATTCTATTTATAAGAAAATACTTTAGCATTTAAGTTTTAAATGGTTATCAGCATTAAATCATGTTAATATTCAAAAGAATAGTTATATATCAAGTCATTTCAAATAATTATAAATATTTTTTCCCTTTTTTTGTACCAGGGATCACACTCAGGCCCCTGCACTTGCCAGGTAGGCACTTCTGCTACTGAGCTATCTCCCCAGTCCTATAAATGTACTTTCAACAGTCTGAGGGTTAAAATGAGATTTCAACAGTCTGAGGGTTAAAATGACTTTTTGCTCTCATAATTTCACATGCTTTATGTTTGCTGCATAAAGTAAGTGTGCAAGTTGAGTAGTGGGCATACTCCTATACTTCCATCTTCTTTCCATTAATACTCAGTAGTGTCGCTAATAAATTTAAACACTCACAGCACACCTTCCTTAACATCACCAACATAGCTTCAGATTTTACATCTGATGCCTTGGGCACAAATTTAAAATGTCTTTTGGCTTACAAAAAATAAGGCGCTGCTGGCTGTGCTGGCACATGACCTGAACCTGGTGCCCTGCTCCAGGCAACCCGCCTGCAGCCTGACACACAGTGTCCTGAAGCCTGAGAAAGAGCCTGGAGAGGTCTCCAGGATGAGCCCTGATGGCTGTGGCATTGGCTCCAAAGAAAGAGCATTTGAAAGGAAAACATCCTTTCTGCAGCTGATGCTATCATTGCCTTTGGATGCTAATATTCCTGGAAGAAACTTCAGTGCCCAGGGACTTTCAAACCCTGTTGCTCAACATCTTCAGTCCTCTTTGGACCACTTCAGCACTGGGATTGCCAGGGACATGGATGTACCCAGGAGTACATGTACCCAGGAGTACGTGTGCCCTTCTTATTTCCTTTTTTTTTTAAAAAAAAAAAACAAAAAACAAAAAAACAACTTTATTTATTTATGTTATGGCTGGCTCAGCCTGCCCTGGAGGTGGGACTGGTGCAGCATGTGTTGCCAGGGATCGAACTGCAGTCCCTGTGGTTGCCTAAGCTTACCTAAGCAGGAACTTTATGTATGTATGTATGTATGTATGTACGTATGTTTGTTTGTTTGTACCAGAGCACCAGACGCTGAGCTGTTTCGCTGGCCCACAGACTCCATTCTGGTGTCAAACGTTGACAAAGTTAGGACAGACTTTCTACTTGAAACCACTGCTAAACAGAGCAAGGTACTGGCTTTATGGTACTGTTCATGGAAGCCCATTTGTGACACAACGTGGAAGGCTCACAGCACAATTTGATTCATGGGATGTGTGCATGAAATCTCATCTGAACTTCCATAGCCATCAAATATTCCTGATATCTTTCCTGTTACTTCCGTTATTTGCTGCAATAGACTCTCTCATTGCTTGGATTGTGATGTATAATAGTAAATTGTGAAGAAACACAAAGAAATACAAAGTATAAAAATAAATATAAAATAAAAAGGACATGAAAACTCTACATAGATATCAGTTCACTGAAATATTTTGTAGTTTTTACACTGGGGATAAAACAAATAAAATACTTGCATATGCCATTAAAATCTTTTACTATGTAATAATAGTTTAAGAAATATACTTTGAATAAAATTAGATTTATACCTATAAAACTGTAAGGTACCCTTATGCATTTTAACTAGACTGTAGTTTTCTTCTTTTTAAACGTATTTTAGTACAGGGTCTATAGAGTCTCACTATGTAGATCAGACTCATAGTGATCCTCCTGTTTTCAGCCTCCCAAGTGCTAGGATTACAGGTGCATGCCACCACACCCAGTTTCAATCACTAGTCTCAGCATGCCCCAGAGGGCGGGGCCAGAAAGGCTTGTGGTGGATCGAATGCTGGCCCTAAGCAGGCACCCTAGTCTCCTGAGCTATCTGGCTGGCCCTTAGACTGTAGTTTTCTCCAGGGCAGGGACAACTCTTTATTTTCCTTTTTCTTTCCGTACAGCATCTGTTCCAATTAGAGATGCCTAATATAAACTTACTGACATATTTACTGCTAATTTCCCGCTCAATAGAGAATTCCCTTATCCAGTGGATAATAATCCTACCAGATTATGAACCTTTTGCTTAGTAGGAAGATTATGAAGAGAATCATTTTCAAGGAAGTGACAAACATATTTAATAAGCCTTTAACCAAATGAAACCTGAGGGCCAAGTATGTAGTACAAGGCTGTAATATGAGCATTCTGTAAGGCAGGAAGGTCCCAGGTTCTGGGCCAGCTCAGACAATTTAGCAAGTTAGTCAGACCCTGCCTCAGACAAACAGCAAACAAATAACACAAAGTGACAGTTTAATATTATAACTGTTATTACCAACTGCTACTTCGAAGCCTTTGAAAATCAGCACATATTAAACACAAACTTCAATCTAAGAATTATGGCTTGTTCATCTGCTTACAAACATGAGTATCAGCTTCTCAAGAGTAAACCACATGGAGAAGTCTGAAGTTTCTCATGTGACAATATCTAACCCAATTACTACTTTGATTTTGGAAGTTTTAACAATTTAAAACCCAATAAACAATGTAAATTGCAAAAATTCAATTTCATGGTTCTACTCTAGTAGGTGACATATCCCTACAAACATATGAATTCAATAACTTTTTTTTAACCAGGATTTTTTTTTTAGATGGTGTCTTGCTATGTCATCCAAGGTTGGCCCCAAGCCTCCTGCTGTCCTCCTACTTCAACCTTTTAAGTAAAAGTACTCCTCCTTTAATGACCAGTTTCATTCCTGCAACTAGTTCTTAACTAAATTGGTGAGTAAAAGAGGAATTATATATTGTACGTACAGCACAGTTTTCAGACAAAAAATGGTCAAAGGAAACTCCAACTTGACTTTACTTTCATTTGCATAACTCTTACATGCAGGACTGTCGTGTACAACAGAGCATAAAGCTACAGTATAGTATGATGCAGTGCAATCAGAAAAATGACCATACTGTACAAAGTGTATTGTAGAAAAAGACAGCAAGATATTTAGGCTCTATCAACAAGATGTACAGAACTGTACAAAAAAAAAAAAAAAAACTCCAACGGGTCATAAATCTGAGCAGTGGGCAATAAATCTAAATAGTATGCCTGGGTGGTAAGTCTGAACAGTCATTAAACAGGCAGATCATGAAACAAGGAATGTCTGTATTTAACATCATATTATCAATATATTTCAATGAAAGTTATTTGTTTTATTAAAAACACAGGGCCAGGGGCTGGGGAGATAGCTCTGAGGCACAAGTACCTGCTGGGCAAGTGCAAGGTCGTGAGTTCGAACCCTGGTCCCACAAAAAAAAAAACAACACAGGGCCGGGGCTGGGGAGATAGCTCCGAGGCACAACTGCCTGCTGGGCAAGTGCAAGGTCATGAGTTCGAACCCTGGTCCCACCCAAAAAATAAATAAATAAATAAATAAAAACACAGGGCCTCTAATAGCCTTTAAAATCAAATATAGGGCTGGGGAGATAGCTTGGCAGTATAGGTGCCTGCCTGGCAAACACAAGGACCTGAGTTCAATCCCTGGTGCCTCATGCCATGTGGGCCCCAGAACCCCAGGCGTACCATGCTGGCCCCCAAACTGGGTGTGGTGGTACATACCTATAATCTCAGCACTGGGGAGGCTGAGACAAGAGGATCACTATCAATCTGAACTATGTGACAAGACCTTGTATCAAATAAATAAACTTTAAAAAACAAAATCAAATACAGCAGCCAATGCCCAGTTGTCACATCAGCTGGGTTTGGGCAACATTGATCCTCTCATGTGAGAAAAGGCAGGGATGAAAGTCATTTAGGAAGTCCAGGACATCTGACGAGGCACCAGTGACATAGAAAGTGCCCTTCAGTGACCAGCAAGTGCAATCCAGATACGATCCTAGGAGGTCCACAGAGCGCCTACTCCTGCATTCTCTCACATGCCCTTTCCTGGTGTCTCAGTGGCTTCCATGAGTTCTTAGAGGTCACACCAGTCACACAGCTGACACTGCTGGGAGCTGTGCTCTGAATGTGCCATTCTGGCTCATGCATGAAGGAGCTTCTGTGGGTCATTGCAGGGGACCAATGAAACTCACTATTGCTATGATATCACAGAACCAACAACCTGCTTGGCTCTGTAAAAACACTGGAAATGCCAAGTATCCTTGACAGTGAACCTGGCACTGATGGAGCCACGCGGCCTCTGCAGTAAATGTCTTGGAGGATGGAAGGATACATTGAGTATTCAGGAGGGGAGGGGAGCTTGCTAGCCAGGGGCATAGGGCAAAAATTAAACATGCAAAATTACCACAGAGCTAAATGACAATTGTTTCATTGCTTCCTGTGGTTCCAAACCATATATAGAGCCCTTGAGAAAACACGTGTGCCCATGTGAGACATTTCGACATATGGAGAAGTTTCAAAGTAGCACCATTTTAAAAGTGTTTATGTCTGAGAATTTGACTTGAAATGAATTAGTTTCATTATCACCTGAGTTGAGGATCTGCTGGAAACAAACAGTCCTAAGAAGTGAGTCCAATAGAAAGCACATGCTGCTAAGTTTTTCTGATCCTTGGCGTAGCTGTTCTGTGTGTATCACACGGGACCAACAGATCTCACAGGATCAGGCTCCAAATCACTCCCTTCAGCATCAAAACAGGCAAACCATGTATTTGTTGGACATTAAGGCAAAAAAGCAAGTTCAGAGGTTGCTTTTTTTTTTTTTTTTTTTCAATATCTAAGAAAAGTTTAGGTAACTTATTTTACTCCAACTGTCGATACTTTGAAAACATTTGTCTCTTCATGAGCGCTGCTTTCCTTTGGACACATGCCAGGGAATGAATCTAGAGTACAGCAGGCTCCTGGGACTCTTAACAACTGAGCTCCCATCCTGAGACCAGGCCATTGAGTAAACTGGGCGCTAAACAAGGAATCATACACAGTGTGTACATTCCAGCATTCTGAACAAAAATGGTCAAAGGAAACTAACTTGGTGACTTTTACTTGCATAACTCCTTTTTTTTTTTGGACCAGAAAAATAGATTAATTTACTTTGTAAGGAAAGTAATAATATTAAAACATAAGTAAGCCTTTCCAAATCTACAGTTTTTAATAGTCACAAAACTTACTACTGACTGTTGAATTTAATTTATTCAAAGTAATGATAATTTTCTTTCTTCAGAGGTTTAAGTACTTGCATAACTCTTACATGCAGTACTGTCACATATAATAGAACATAAAGATAAGTACTTTATGTACCATTAAAAGAAAATTACAGTACTGTATAAGTAAGGTAAAATATGCAAAAAAGACACTGAGGCTCTATCAACACATACAGAATTGTGCAAAAACCAAAAATGGGTCTTAAGTCCAAAAACCACACCTTTGTTATTAAGTATAACAGTCATTATTAGAATGTTAAATGAGCAACAGTTATAGCTGAGATTACATCCATGTACCACCAGACTGGCTTAACCAGGTGTATTTATTAGCAAATTTGAAGCCTACGTTATCTAAATGACTTAGGTTATTTGTAAATAAGTAAGTTTAAAGATCTGACCATGCCCCAAGAGTTATAAATTTGCATTATTTTATTTTATTTGCGGATCAGGTTCAAACTCACAACCTTGCACTTGCCAGTCAGGCACTTGTGCCACAGAGCTATCTTTCTGGCCCTGTCTTCTTTTAAAAAGCACAAGTAAGGGCTGGGGAGATAGCTCAGTAGAATAAGCACTTGCCTGGCAAGCACAAGGGCCTGAGTTCAATCCCCAGTTCTGA
>PVJA010048113.1:0-14355 GCA_004027025.1 Myocastor coypus | reverse complement strand
TATTCCCTGAGCCTGGCAGCTGCTTTAACCAACCATGGCTAAGGGAAGCCCAGGAGGAGCGGCCGGCAGGGTGCCCCAGCGGGGTGAGGCTTCCTCTGGTGGGAGCTTGGGAGCCAGGGTGTGCTCACATCTGACCCTTCAAAGCTGGCAGGCAGCCCAGGGAGGAGCCTAGCCCATCACAGAGCTGCAGGGCCCATGAAGGGACAGCCCTGGCGGGGCAGGAGGATGCACAGGAGCGCCTCACTGTGCAGCGTCCACAAGTTCAAAGCCCAGAGCCTGATGGGGAAGCAGAAATGCTCATTCCTTCCTCAGGATCCGGGCTGCTGAGGACACGCAGGAGAGGAACTCGGCACTCCTGGCCATCCAGCACCACCCCAGCCCCCAGGGTACCACCTGCCCTGTGGGGCGACCCCAAGGAATACCTCAAGCACTTGGTGTAAGCCTGTAACCCCAGTACTCAGGAGGCTGAGGCAGGAAGGTTGGAATGCCAAGACCCCGCTCCAAGCCTGATACTGTCCTCAGCCCCGCCCCACCCATCTGCAGGCTTCCTACCAAAGGCATGCACCGCATTAAGGTCACATCAGAGCCACTGTCCAGTTGCCAGTGGCCAAGACTAAGTGGGACTGGCGTGGCGGCCCTGGGACGAACCCCAGCTGCTGCATCTGCTCGCAGGCGCTTTAATCCACTTCTGGCTCTTGCAAGGCTGGAAACGGGTAGATCACTACGCGTCTGATCTAGTAGTGAGACCCTTAACACCATGTAGACCCTTCCCTAAAATACAAATAATAATAATGATGATAATGCTTTTAGGCAAAACATTTTAGATCACCCGCCCTAAAGGATACTTCTAAGTAAAACATACATGGGTGATTGGAATATATGGCAAAAGTTTAATATTTCTGTAAAAGACACTGTCTCAGGCTCCCGGCAGGATGGCTCAGTGGTCTAAAGCACCTGCTTAGGAAAGCTTAGGCGGCTGCAGGGACCACGGTTCGATCCCCAGCACCACATGCTGCGCCAGCCCTGCCCTCAGGGCAGGCTGAGCCGGCCATAAAAATAAATAAACAAACAAAAGTTCTGAAACAAGAAAAAATTGAAAAAGACACTGTCTCAGTCACTCTTCTTTCATAGGCAAGGCACCACTCCCTAGCCATCCTGGGGTCTCCTTGATGAGAACGAAGGACAGATTCAGATGGAAGGAATTGTGCCTATCCGGTCTGCACGTGGCTGTCAAACAGTGGGCCCGTGGGTGTCAGCACTGTCCCCTCCCCACGTCCGCACCCCACCTGGGAGGTAGAGGGCTCCAGCCCAGCTGTCCCCAACACTAGCGCTGGAGAACAGTGACTGGTGACCTCGAGGGCAACACGCATGGCGGCAGGACGGCTTTACAGGGCGGCAGCCGAAGCCCGGCCCAGCACCCACCGCAGGTGGCCGGGGCCCTGGCTGTGAGGCCAGCGGCCTTGAGGGAGGGATCCGGAGCGTCGCTAGGCAGCCCCAGGTGTGCGTCTTCAGCGGCTGCAAATCGAAAGCTGGGAGCCAACGTCGGGGTCCCGGGAGTGAGGGAAATACGGCCGGCCGGCGGAGGCCAAGAAGTAACAAGAGCAGCCCCGCGCCCACACGCGAGGAGCGGAGCTGCCCGCCCAGAGCCGCGCTGACCTTGCGGAGAAAGTAGAGGCGCAGCCGCACGGAGGCCAGGAGATTCTCTAACTGGCTTGCGCACCAGTTGTCTGACTGGCCCAAGAGTGGATCCCCACCTAGCCCTGCGGCAGTGGCCAGGGGTCCCTCAGGTGAGACCCACGGTAAGGGGCATCTCAGAGAAGAACCGTGCGTGCAGCCAATGGACCGTGGACGGAAGGCAGAGGAAGCTAGGGCGCCACCCCCCCACCCCCCATGCCCCCAGAGCGCCACCCACACAGCGCCGTCACCCAGCTACACCCAGCCCGTCACCCCCCTCGCCGTATTGAGGATTGAGCCCAGGCCCCTGCGTGTCCCTCAGCAGGTGCATTAATCCTCTGAGCTATCTAGCTGGCCCTTGGTCATCCTCTTTTGTGTCTTCACAAGTTGTGCCGAGAAACCACAGCGAATGCTGCTGCCCCTAAGCACCTGCTGACAGAAAGGTGACCTCCAGCCAGGCGTGGTGGCGCACGCCTATGATCCCAGCACTCGGGAGGCTGAGGCAGGAGGATCGGTGCAAGTTCAAGACCAGCCTGGGCTACAAAAGTGAGCTCAGGACCAGCCTCAACTGCATAGCGAGACCCTGTCTCAAAAAGACAAAAAAAAAAAAAAAAAGAAAGAAAGAAAGAAAGAAAGGTGATCTCGAAGGCAAGGCATCCTCTTGGCCCTAGATCTGGAACCATGGGACCTCTGGCCCTCCCCAAAGTCAGTCTGACCATGAATGAGGAATACAGATAAACTGATTGAGGAAACTGAGGCAGCAATTAAAGACAGACTTTTGTTATAATACAAAGTCTTAGCTGGGTGTGGTGGCGCACGCCTGTAATCCCAGCACTTGGGAGGCTGAGGCAGGAGGATCAGTGTGAGTTCAAGACCAGCCTGGGCTACAAAAGTAAGCTCAAGGCCAGCCTGAACTGCAGAGTGAGACCCTGTCTCAAAAAGACAAAAAAAAAAAAAAACCAAGGTCTTGCTATGTAGTTCAGACTTGTAACGATCCCTCTGTCTCAGCCTCCCTAGTGCTGGGATTGGGCTGGGGATGTAGCCTAGTGGCATAAGTGCCTGTCTGGCAGGCACAAGATCATAAATCCTATCCCTGATGCCATGGGGGTGGTATCTCTAGTGCTGGGTTACAGGCATGTGCCGCCACATCCAGTTTCGGGGCTCGCACAGTATGCGGTACCAGGGGTTGAACTTGGGGCCTTAAGCTATTGCCACAGCCCAAAGACAGACTATTTAAAAAAAAAAAAATATATATATATATATATATATAGGCATATATATATATATATATATATATATATATATATATATATATATATGTAGGCATTGGGGGGGAATAGCTTGGTGGCCTAAGTGCCTGCCCTGCAAGCTCAAGGTCCTTAGTTTGCTCCCCAGTACCCCCGCCCCACACACAAGATTTATTTTTTGAGATACTTCTGCTGGCCCTGCAGACATGTGCGCCTGAATTTCAGCAAATCATTAGCTAATTTGCTGATCATAACTCTCAGGGTCATTAGAAGGACTTGCGGTGTCCTCCATAAATCCTGGAGGTAGCTGAGCATGGTGGCACCTGGAAGTCTATACCATGACCTCCGCTGTCACCCCATACCTGTCACCCCCACGTGCAGGCAGGAGGCAGGAGGACTGGAAATTCCAGGCCAGCCTGGGCTACACAGGTAAATCCTGTATCCAAAAATATCCAAAAAAAGGAAAGAAAAGAGACTACAAATAAATAAATGAACCCTGGAGGAATGCTCTCATTAATTAATCTGTCACTGTCTGAAGAGGGCCCCAGGGACCTGGCCAGGTGTGGGGCCAAGCCTGCTCCTGTTCAGCATTCCTGCCCGCCACTGAACATGGGAAAGGATGACATATTTATCAAAGTCTCAGCTGGCAAAAACTGGGACAGGCAAAGTTCTGGATGACAGAGTCAGGGTCCAAAAATACCTCAGCAGCCGGGAATGGTGGGCTGAACCAGGAGGGAAAATCCTGCAGGCCCTTGTCCTGCCTCTCAGCCCAACTCCACACGCAGGTTGACCGGGTGCGCGGCTGAGCAGCAAGGGGGGTGGCCCCTGTTGGGAGCGCGAGAACGAGGCCACGGTGTGGTGTCCCCCTGCCCTGCAGAGGAGCCTGCCAATATAAGCTTGGAGGAGCCGGAGGGCCTACGCAGAGCAAGTGGCACTGGAAGGACTGGCCCTGCCTGTCACCAGGCAGGGTGGCAGGGATCTCAGCCTGCCCCAGGAGGCCCCTGATTGTCACAGGAAGACCAGGCACCCTTCTCAGAGAGGCTGCCCTAATAAAGGGCTCCTGGCTCTGCGCTGCCTGCCTCTCCTTCCCGAGCTGCCTCCCCGGTCCCTCTCATCTCAAAAAACTGAGCAAGGGGCTGGGGAGATAGCTCTGAGGCACAAGTGCCTGCTGGGCAAGTGCAAGGTCGTGAGTTCGAACCCTGGTCCCACAAAAAAAAAAAAAAAAAAAAAAAAAACTGAGCAAAATGAGCAAAAACACAGTGACAAAACTGACTTCTTTTTTCTTTTCTTTCTTTTTTTTTTTTTTTTGTGTGTGTGTCTTTTTGAGACTCGCTATGCAGTTCAGGCTGGCCTTGAGCCCACCTTTGTAGCCCAGGCTGGTCTCAAACTCACACCGATCGATCCTCCTGCCTCAGCCTCCCAACTGCTGGCATTACAGGCAGGCACCACCATGCCCGGCCTATGACAAATTTTACTTGAAAAAGTTAAAAGTGAAGTGTCAGGGAGAGACAGGTCTGCACAACAAACGTGGGCGGGGGAAGGAGGAAACACAGGGTGCAAGTGCTCCCCAAGGAGGCGGCGTGGGCTGGGGAGGGGACAGCCAGCTCGCCAGGCGTCTCTGTCCTGTGACACCGTGCCAACCTCCAAAGAACCAGAAAGCACTTCTATATCTGGTGCTGAGAGGCAGGGCTGGGATCCAGGGCTCTTCCCCAGTGCAGCTACACCTCGGCCCAGCTCCTGTCTCAGGGGCAGCGTGACAGGCCTGGGTGGACTGTCAGGCCAAGTAGGAGCGGCGGCGTGTAGGGAAGGGGCGCCTCTCTGGGCGCGCTGCTGCACACCTGTAATCCCGGAGGCTGAGGCAGGAGGACTGCAGTTTGTTCCAGGCCTCCCTGGGCTATGTAAGGAGCTCAAGGCCTTTACAGGTTAGCTGGTGCTCACTGGTAGCTGACGTCTCCGGAAACCTAGCTGGTGTCTCAGTCCTGAAGGGCGATGACAAGGTGTAGTGGTTGATACGTTGTGTCAGCTTGGCTGAAGGGGCTCTGGCAGTTCCGGCCATGGGCCCCCCACCTCACTCGCAGGGCGGGGAAGGTGGACCTGGGGTGCGACTGGTTCCGCCCTGGGGTGCTGCTGGCCTGCCCCAGGGTGACTCAGCACAAAAAGTGTGTATAACGGAGCTGAGGAAGGCTTCGCTGCCTGCCCTGCCCGCTTCCTTGGAGAGGTAACAGGCAGGCCTGGCAGCCGCACCACCTCGGAGGCGCTCCAGTCTCCGCCGTGGAGCGCAGTCAGCCAGTCAGCGCAGAAGGAAGAGAGGCGTGGGGGCCGCCGCCATCGCCGTTGCTCCTCCTCTGCTCTTCATTGTTTTCTGCCGCCGTGAACTGCTTGTTGTCTTTGGCAGAGTATGAACTGCAGCCTCCACAAACTGTGAGCCAAATAAACCTTTCCTTCCTTAATTATGGGTGCCGGGTATTTGTCCAGCAACGAGTGAAAATTAAGTAAAACAGATGGGTTGTATAGATTATGTTGTTGTTGTTGTATGTTATGAGCTGGCACCGACCCGACGAAGATGGCTTCGGAGGTCTCCCTGAGATTCGTCTCTCTCCAAGTGTGCCCGGAGCCCCAGGAGCATCGCACTTCTGTCGAGGGCTCAGGGCAGGCTAAGTAAGGAACGTGCGTGGCTCCATCGTGAACACAGACTATGCTGTCTCTATCGACTTCCACCACTGGCCTAACACCAGGTTCACACAAACGCTAGCTGAGCACATCCTAAGCTGGGCACCAAAGAACAGGGCGCCAGCAAGAGAGGCTGCTGTCTGCAGCCTTGGGTCCCAGCTTGCCGGGATTGACAAGCGAGGGACAGCAGCTCTGCTGGGCTCCGTCTAGTGCTCCCTGCTCCTTGGGACATTGGGCTTTTGTCTCCTGCCTGTATTTCTATACTGTATGGCCAGCTGCTAGACACACAGTCCCTGCAGGATTAGCACGCCTATGCATAGCACGGAGCAGCTACAGAGCTGTAAGGTCATCAAGGAGGTAAGTACAAAACCAACATCAAGCTTTGTTCAGTCACTTGTGCTTTTAGCCAAAGCAGCTTTGGTTTGGTTTGGTTTTGAGACAGCGTCTCATTATGTAGCCCAGGTTGGCCTCAAACTCCCAGGGATCTCCTACCTGGGCCGCTGGGCCACAGCGGCTTTGAAATTACTAACTGCCCCGGAGGTAAGCAAATTGTGGTTTCCTGAGTAACAGGCAAGGATGCAGGTGTGTGCTGGCCTCCGTCCCTACCCAGGGGCTTCTAACTGCGTCAACGCCGCCTGAGCCACCATTATTCAGGACCACCTTGATAAACTGCAAGAATATTTCTCATTCAAATTAAGGATTTCCGGGGCCCGGCGGGATGGCTCAGTGGTCTAAAGCGCCTGCTTAGGGGGTGGCTGCAGGGACTGTGGTTTGATTCCTGGCACCACATGCTGTGCCAGCCCTGCCATCAGGGCAGGCTGAGCCGGCCATGAAAATAAATAAATAAACACAAGTTCTGAAACAAGGAAAAAAATAAATAAATTAAAAAAAAAAAAAAAAACAAATTAAGGATTTCCATTCTGTAAGGGACACCAGCAGGGGTAATCTACCACAAGGGATCAGGGTAGGTGAAGTCAAGACAGTTGCATTCAAGGAGCACAGGAAAGCCACCAAGAGAGCAGGAAGCCACAAGGTAGGAGAGAGTGAGGGGCGGCAGCTTCACAGGAGAGCAAGCCTAGGCTGCCGCTGACCCAGGGAGAGAGGCCACAAGGGCGAAGGAGAGCGTGGGGCTGCCTCTTGCGCTAACACAGTGGCTGCTCTTTCCTGCTGACAGGGGCAGCTGAGCCCAGAAAGACACTGAAAACGCGCACGCAGGGCGCAGGGCATCACGCGCAAACGTGAGGCACGAGGGAAGGAGCACCCCACGCCCTGTGCACGCGCCGGCCCAACAGCCGGGTCCAGGGCCAGCCCCTCCCTCACGCAAATGCTGGGGGAGAATATGGAGAACTACACAGATGGCTTCGAAGCGCAGGGGCATCTAGGGACACCTGGGGGGGTGACCCCGCTTGTCTAGCACAGGCGCACAGTGGGATGCAGCTGTGTGACCATGACTCAGCCCAGGTAAACATGCACACTCTGGTGATGCCACTATACAAGAATGTAACTATGTGGTGACAATCTGTGTAAGGATTATACAGTTGGCTGGGGATATAGCTCCATGATGCAGCACCTGCCTGGCGACTACAAGGTGCTGAGAGTTCAATACCTGCCACCAGAAAAAAAAAGAACTCTACCATAAACCCGCAAGCCGCTCTTGCTGCACGATGCTGCCGCCGTGGCTGACGTTCTGCACCTGTGCATTCTTTCACCTGGGGCCTCACCTTGCGCCCCTGAGGTGGCTGACGGCGAGGCAGCAAGTGGGCCAGCCGCCGGTCACAGCCCGGGCCACTGCCTGGCTGTGCAGGAGCCTACTCCCTGACCTCAGCCCAAGGCGGAGCCACCGAGCTGCTGGCTCACACAAACGCAGGTTCCTGAGAAGCAGCTGGCCTTTACCTCGGCCTTCAAGCAATTCCTACTTTTTCTTTTTAAGTTTAATTTTAATTATTTTCTTGTTTCAGAACTTTTGTTTATTTATTTATTTTTATGGCCGGCTCAGCCTGCCCTGAGGGCAGGGCTGGCACAGCATGTGGTGCCGGGGATCGAACAGAGGTCCCTGCAGCCACTTAAGCTTTCCTAAGCAGGCACGTTAGACCACTGAGCCATCCTGCCGGGCCCCTCTCTGTACCTCTTTATATTACATTCAGGCTCTCTGCCTCAGTGTATTCATTTTAGGCCACACCCATAATCCCAGAAATACTCAGACCCATAATCCCATCAGTACTAAAACACATAAGCCCATCGGATCATGAGTCAAGTGTCAAACTCTAGAAATCCCTGCCCCATGATTGCTTGAGGCTTTGTGGGGGACAGCCAGACATAAACCATGACAGTTACATAGCGAATTTAAGAACAGTCTGAACTACACAGTGAGCCTGTCTCAAAAAACTCAACCAGACGAATGAGCTAAAAAAAAAAAAAATCCTGGGGCCCGGCAGGATGGCTCAGTGGTCTAAAGTGCCTGCTTAGGAAAGCTTAAGCAGCTGCAGGGACCGAGGTTTGATCCCCAGCACCACATGCTGCGCCAGCCCTTCCCTCAGGAGTAGGCCGAGCCGGCCATAAAAATAAATAAATAAACAAACAAAAGTTCTGAAACAAAAATAAATAAATAAATAATAAATTTTTAAAAATCATTTCATTTGTCTGGCTCAAGTTTCTACATGGGGTGGGGTGTATCTTTTTTTTTTTTTTTGTCTTTTTGAGACAGGGTCTCGCTATGCAGTTCAGGCTGGCCTTGAGCTCACTTTTGTAGCCCAGGCTGGCCTGAACTCGCACCGATCCTCCTGCCTCAGCCTCCCAAGTGCTGGGATTACAGGCGTGCGCCACCACGCCCAGTTTGGGGTATACCTTAATGGTGGATTGCCTGCTTGGCGTGTGACCGGCTCCAAATTTGATTCACGCATATTTACTATGAAAGAAGCAGCCCACATGACATGGCATATCTGTCATGGAAAAATGAGGCGCTGTTGTAGTGTCAGCATTTGTCTGTATCAGTGCTTAGTCTCATTAGAGCCTGGTGAACATGAGCACGCAACCAAAATACAAAGGTGACCAATTAGTCAGAGTGAACTCATTTCCCAGGGATTCTGTCTGTGCCATCTGCACTTGCTAAATAAATGAACACAATCAGCTTTCCACATCTGGATCTATTTGCAATGGCAGTGATTAACTGTAATTTAGCAGCACTAAAAACATTTCTGTTACCCTGTAACTGGGTGGAAGGGTGCACACTGGTCACCCCAGCCAGGGGAGGCTGAAGCAGGAGGGCCTGATAGTCCAGGGCCAGCCAGGACTCCGTGGGGAGACTCTGTGTTAGAAGACAAAACTGGGGGTCAGGGATGACTCAGCAGCACGGCGCCTGCCTGGCACGATGAGGCCCTGAGCTCACCTAGTTCCCCGTGTCAGAAAAGCGAAGAAGACGACAGCATGCCACACCTGGCTCTCTGGTTCACTGGAGAACAAAGACTGCAAACTGGGCCCAGCCTGTGTGACTTCGTGACTTAGCAAGGCTGCGGGTCAAAATTTAAAAATTCATCCCAGCACTCAGGAAGCTGAGGCAGGAGGATTGGTGTGAGTTCGAGACCAGCCTGGGCTACAAAAGTGAGCTCAAGGCCAGCCTCAACTGCATAGTGAGACCCTGTCTCAAAAAGACAAAAAATAAAAATAAAAATAAAAAATTCATTCATTTGCCTATTGTTTTTCTTTTAATATATCATGGCCAGCTCAGCCTGCCCTGGGGGTGGGGCTGGCACAGCATGTGGGGCCGGGGATTGAACCACAGTCCCTGCCATTGCCTAAGCTTGCCTAAGCAGGTGCTTTAGACTGCTGAGCCATCTTGCCAGCCCTGTTTGATTTTTTGAGGCAGGGTCTTGCTATGTAGTCCAGGCTGGTCCTGAACTTATGGGAATCCTGCCTCAGCCTCCCAAGTGCTGAGATTACAGGCATGCACCATCATACCTTGCCAGAACAACAGTACTTTAAACTCGCTCTCTCTCTCTCTCTCTCTTTCCCTCCCTCTCTCTCATACAGGGTCTTGCTATGCAGCCTGGACTTGTGATCCTCCTGTCTCAGCCTCCCCTGTGCTGGAACTATAGGCATGTACCACCGCACTTGGTTTCTGCTTTCGGTGGCTGACACAGATGTAGTATCGGATAGAACCTGGGTCCTTGTGCTTGCCAGGCTGGAACTTAGACCTCTGAGTTATCTCCCCAGCCCCAGGACAGCACTTTATTTTTTTATTTTTATTTATTTATTTATTTTTTCCAGGACAGCACTTTTTTTTTTTTGTCTTTTTTTTTTGAGACAGGGTCTCGCTATGCAGTTCGGGCTGGCCTTGAGCTCACTTTTGTAGCCCAGGCTGGTCTCGAACTTGTACCAATCCTCCTGCCTCAGCCTCCCAAGTGCTGGGATTACAGGCGTGAGCCACCACGCCCAGCTCAGGACAGCACTTTAAATCCATTCGTACTATACAATTTATGGAGCAAATGCACCTGTTACATTAAAATCAGATCCTCTAATTCCAAATACTGGGTGCTGGCCATATCTAAAACCCTTTGCAGGGCCTGGCGGGATGGCTCAGTGGTCTAAAGCGCCTGCTTGGGGAAGCTTGGGTGGCTTCAGGAACCGAGGTTCGATCCCCGGCACCACATGCTGCGCCAGCCCTGCCCTCGGGGCGGGCTGAGCCGGCCATGAAAATGAGTGAATTAAAAAAAAAAAAAAAAAAAAAAAATGAGTGAATAAACAAACAAAGGTTCTAAAACCCTTTGCAATTCCTGGGCATGCCTGACTCATCCTGGAAGGTGACCCCTAATCAAAATGGATGGCTGGGGGCTGCCTGGCCTGCTGCCCCCCCAGGCAGTGCCAGCCTGCTTGGGGCCCAGCCCCTCCCGGCTGCAGTACCTTCTCCCCTGCTGGGCTACATATGTGAACTCCTTGTTAAGGGATTAAAATGACCTTGGCTCACTTTGCTTTGTGGGGAAGCTGAGCTCAGAGACATCTTGATTGGATTCTGGAAGCTCCAGGGGCTTCTCATAAGCAAGCTGTTTGTTAATGGCCTCCTTTTGTACACGAAATCCCAGACTGGAAAAATGAGAGAAAATAAAGAGCCCAACATTTCTCTACTTGAAATAAAAATACTTTTATGTATTCTTTTTCCCTTTCCATTAATTATTTAACACATTTTTATGATACATAGGGGTAAAATTGGCCTGAGTTAAAATTAAAACTAGAAAGGACTACATATGTGGTAAGAGAAAGGCCATGCTTTTTCCCACTGACATAGTTCTGAGGGGCAGTGGAGGTGGGAGCTTCGTGGTCCTTCAGACTTGGGCTCTAACTGAGGCTTCTCGGTTAGCTGTAAGGTACTGACTGTGCACTTTCTGCTCTCTAACATGAGAATATCGCTTTCCCCATGTGGCTGTGAAGGTTAAAGGTAATTTGAACACAGTGCCTGGTGTATGGAGCAGGGCGTTCCTTTAATATTATTCTCTTGTGTTTTTCACTAAGGTTTAATAGTTTAAAGTCAATGTGGCGTGGTGGCGCACGCCTGTAATCCCAGCACTCGGGAGGCTGAGGCAGAAGGATCGGTGAGAGTTCGAGACCAGCCTGGGCTACAAAAGTGAGCTCAGGACCAGCCTGAGCTGCATAGCGAGACCCTGTCTCAAAAAGACAATAAATAAATAAATAAATAAATAAATAAAGTCAATGTGGGGGCCCGGCGGGATGGCTCAGTGGTCTCAAGCGCCTGCTTGGGAAAGTTTGGGCAGCTTCAGGGACCGCGGTTTGATCCCCAGCACCACATGCTGCATCAGCCCTGCTCTTTGGGGCAGGCTGAGCCGGCCATAAAAATGAGTGAATAAATAAACAAAGGTTCTGAAACAAGAAAATAAATAAATAAATAAATAAATAAATATTTTTTAGGGGCTGGGGAGATAGCTCCAAGGCACAAGTGCCTGCTAGGCAAGTGCAAGGTTGTGAGTTTGAACCCCAGTCCTGCCCAAGCTTTCCAAAGCAGGCGCTTTAGACCACTGAGCCATCCCACCGGGCCCCTACATTGTCTATTATTATCTTTAGTTACTCAGTGGCCAGCCAGATGGCTCAGCGGACTAAAGCATCTGCCTAGGAAAGCTTCAGCAACTGTAGAGACCGCGGCTCAATCCCCGGCCCCACATGCTTCACCAGCCTGACCCCCAGGGCAGGCTGAGCCGGCCATAACACAAATAAATAAATGAAGTTTAAAAAAAATAAACAAAATAATAAATTAGTTACTCAGGGTCCAATACACTGGCATGTAACTCTCCAAACAATATTAGCACAAACCTTTCTTTTCAATTCAAAGCCCCAACAGAAAGCGGGCAGCTGCAATAAGCAAGCCCTTCTCAGAGGAAGGAACATGAAAGCATGCTCAGCGTCTCTGACCAGGAGAGAAGTGCAGATTGAAGTGAAAGGTCCTTGCTCCAGAAAGAGCGGCCATCAGGCAGAGCTCAGCACATGACCAGGGCAGGGCATGGTGGCACACACCTGTAATTCTGACATGCAGGAGGCTGAGGCAGGAGGATCGCTGTGAGTTCAAACCCAGCCTGGACTACAAGTGAGACTCTGCCTCAAAAAGCCAAACAACATCAGCTGGGGATACAGCTCAGTGGCACAATGCCTGCCTGGCAAGTGCAAGGTTGTCAGTTCAAAGCCCAGTCCTGCAAAAAATAAAAATAAAACGTAGAAGTTTGGGAGGCTGGGGAGATAGCTCCGAGGCACAAGGGCCTGCCTGGGAAGTGCAAGGTTGTGAGTTTGAACCCCGGTCCCACAAAAAAAAAAAAAAAAAAAAAAAGTAGAAATTTGACTGCACACAACCGTGACCCATGCATACTCATTTTGTTTGTTTGTTTTTGTCTTTTTGAGACAGGGTCTGACTATGCAGTTCAGGGTGGTCTTGAGCTCACTTTTGTAGCCCAGGCTGGTCTCGAACTCGCACTGATCCTCCTGCCTCAGCCTCCCAAGTGCTGGGATTACAGGCGTGTGCCATCACACTCGGCTTGTTTGTTTAACTTTATTTATTTATGGTATGGTTGGCTCAGCTGCCCTGGGGATGGGGCTGGCACAGCATGTGGCACAGCCCTGTGGTTGCGTAACCTTTCCTAAGCAGGCGCTTTAGCACACTGAGCCATCCTGCCGACCCTATATACCCATGTTCATAGCAATGTCCCAAGCTAAATCTTAGGCGCAGCCCATGTATCCATCCACAGATGAACGGCTGGAGAAACTGGTGTGTGTACGAGACGCAGCGAATGCGGGGCAGCCCTAAAGAAGAACGCACGTGAGTCACTCTTGGGAAAATGGTGCCCTTGGCGACCACAGCGTCAGAGGAAATGCGGCACACACACGAGCTTCCGGGTCACGTGCCTTCTCTTCTAGGAGACACCGATGTATAAATGAAACACGGACCCAGGAAGCAGGGAGAACGGAAGCTAAAGTGGGAGGGCTGTCGGGAGCTCCCCAGGATGGATGTGACCACTGTGGGCTGCAGACAAGGAGCAAGGAATATAAAGCTACAAAGTGTGGCTGCGGAGGGAGCTCAGTGTGAAGGCCCTGGGTTCAATCCTCAATCCCAGAAGAAAGTCATAAAAGAACTCAAAAGCATTGACAGTAACCAAGCGGGCTGGCCAGATAGCTCAGTGGATTAAAGCGCCTGCTTAGGCAGACACAGGGACCGGGTTTGGTCCCAGGCGTGGTGCGCTGGCCTCGCCCCTGGGAAGGCTGAGAGGGTGACTGAGCCTGGGCATACTGGTGCATGCCTGTAATCCCAGCCTTTGGGAGGTTGAAAACATAGGGGAATCCGATCTGCGTACGAGTCCAATCTGTGTAGTGAGTCCCTGTAGACCCTGTGCTAAATATATATTTTTAAAAAGAAAAGAAATAGCCAAACACAGTTACTGTCTGTCTATAATCCTAGTACTCTAGGAGGCTGAGGCAGGAGGATCCCACATTCTAGCCCAGCCTGGATAATTTAGCAACATAAGGGGACCCCGTTTCAAAATGAAAACAAAGGGGCTGGGGAGATAGCTCCGTGTCACAAGTGCCTGCCTAGCAAGAGCAAGGTCATGAGTTTGAACCCCAGTCTCGCAAAAAAAAAAAAAAAAAAAAAAAAAAAAAAAAAAAAAAAAAAAAAAAAAGAAAGAAAACAAAATTAAAAAGGGTGGAGGGGGGCCCGGCGGGATGGCTCAGTGGTCTAAAGCACCTGCTTGGGGAAGCTTGGGCGGTTTCAGGGACCATGGTTCGATCCCCGGCACCACATGCTGCGCCAGCCCTGCCCTCGTGGCGGGCTGAGCCGGCCATAAAAATGAGTGAATAAACAAAGGTTCTGAAACAAGAAAAAATAAAATAAAATTAAATTAAAAAATTAAAAAAAAAAAGGGTGGAGGATTTAGCTTAGTATAAAGTCCGGAGGTTCAGTCTCCAGCCCCGAGAAAGTGTGAGCAATAAGCAGAATGTTACATAAAGATTACACAAGCGTCATTTTACAAATGCTTATTGTCAGTTCAGTGGATGGGCTAACGAGACCAGAAGTCACTGAGCACAGAACGGGGCCTGAGGTAAGGCACGGAACCATAAGAAACAGCACGGAAGGACAGCGAGATGAGAAATGTGTAAAAAAGAAAAAAAAACAGAGCAAGAGGTTTGATGGCCCGAGGGAGACGTCCCACCAAACGTCTGGGAAGCAGCCTGGGCGGGAGCGGCTGGAGGAGGAGGAGGAGGAGGAGGAGGAGGGGGA
>PVJA010048112.1:0-14342 GCA_004027025.1 Myocastor coypus | reverse complement strand
CTCTTCCTCCTCCTCCTTCTCTTCCTCCTCCTCCTCCTCCTTCTTCTTCCTCTTCCTCTTTTTCTTCTTCTTCACCTCCTTCTCCCCCTAGACAGTGCTGTGGAGAGCTAACTCCTGGAGAATATCCTGGGCTGACACAGCAGCCTCCCAGCACCGCTGCCACTCCTTGGTGCTGTTCTCCCTGTTGGTGTGAGGGCATTGTCACTTTTATTAGGGCTGGGGAGCAGCTTCCTCCTCAGGACACCTGCAGATAGAAGTGAAGAAGAGGCAGAAGCCGTTGTTCTTTGAGGCCACATCCTGTGTCTTAGCTCTCTTTGCTCCTTTCTGAAAACGTGATGCTGCTGTCCAGCAGCTTGCCCCACCTCTTGGCTACGTGGGCCTGGAACTCAGGAGTGATTGGCAGCTTGTTACCATTTTGCTTGTGCTCGTCCACTTGTGCCTGAGGCTTGGCTGGGAAGTTGGCGACTGGTTGTTTGCAGCATCAGCTCTTGGTTTCTGCATTCCCTGGGGATTGCTCCAAGCCCCAGCCCCGCATAGCCCCCTCAAGCATCTTAAACTCCACCTCACCACTGCTGCTGCTCACGAATCACTCATGCTGCCCCTCAACTGGTATACACATTTATAACTCCAGCACCTCACCTTATACAACCCCATGTCAAATGTGCAACAATCGCACGGCTAGTGGCAACTCTTCTCATGCCCAGAGGGCCCGACCAGTGCTATCGCACGTCCTGAGCCAAATATCTTCTCCCTGGACAAGTGCTCCTCCCTGAGTTCCACCTTCAGATAACTGGCTTCCTGCCTGTTGTATCCACTTGCCTCTGTAACCAAAATCTCAGTAAATTCTCCAGAACTGCATGGCTCCTTTTCCTCTCCACGACCCAAGCAGCGCTATTCGGCTTTAGACCACTAAGCTGTCTTACTGACCCTGTACTCTTCTATTTCGAAGAATTTGATAAATCACTATGTTTAAATTATGTTTGATTTGTAGCAATGAGAATACACAATGCATATCAGGTATTTACATTCCGAATCATAACTGTAGCAAAATGACAGTTTTGAAGTAGCCACCAAAATTATTTTTTGGTTTGGGGTCACCGCAACATGAGGAACTGTATTGCGGGGTCACGGCATTAGAAAGGGTGAGAACCACCGCTCTAGTCCATGACAACATCAACTTGCCTGAACTATTGAATGATTGCCCACTGATTCCACTCCCACCTTCCGCCCCCTCACTCCACACCCACACAGAACACCCAGAGGGAACAGGTCGCTCCCTGCTCTTCATTGCAGTAGACCAGCTTCCTGATGCCATTTAGTAACGTCTAAATTCCTCAACTAGCTTTGCCACATTCCTCATGGATTTCACTGCCTGCCACTCTCCTGCCAGTCATACACCTCAGACTTTCTGAATTTATTCCCACTGCTTGCTCTCTCTATCTGGAACATTCTCCCTCCAGACCTCGGCACAACTGGCTCCTTCAGGTCTCTGAGCAAGCTTCCCTCGCTCTCATCCTGAGTCATTTCCTATGCCTACCGTCTTGTTTTCCCATCTTCACAACGTTCACTGCTCCCTGGTTCATTGAACGTTTTTTGTCTCCTTCCAGCAGAACACAAACTCCACGCAAGAAAGGATTTTCCTTGCGCTGTCCATCTCTGTTTTACAACTAGAACAAAATCTGGCCAGCACGATGGTAATTTCTGAATGAGTAAATGAGGGAATACTGTTCCTCTGCTTGGAACTCTGTATACCAGGGTTGGCTCCTTCTCCTTCAGATCCTAAGCTAAGTGTCACTTTCTCTGAGAGCCTTCCCCGACTTCCCAGCTGTAGTCTGTGTCAGCGCCCTCCCTTACCCTCATAGTACATGCCAAGCTTAACTTTGTCCAGTTTGCTTACTTTCTCCGTTTTATCCTCACCCCCTGCTCTTAGCACAACTTCTAGACTCTGCGCTACCTACACGGGGACAATGGACTGCGGCACAAAACCTGGCATGTGGATGTTCAATAAACAGTTGTTGCCCCAGTTCCACAGATAAATAAATAAATAAATAAATAAATAAATAGTTGTTGAATGAATAATCAGTTATTTTTTTGGTACCTCCTAGCCCCGCCCAGGTAAATGATCCCCTGGAGAGAATCCTACCTATAGGAAGCCTGCCCTGCCTTAGTCTCTTTCGCAGGCTTTCAGGGACTTCCGCTACAGTCCCTGCCTCATTGTACCACTGAGGTAGCTTGCCTACGAAATAAGCTGAGGACCTGGCTTCAGATAAAATAGAGAAACCAGGGTAGAAAGGAAGGCCATTGCCCCCAGTGCATGCCTGATGTTCACCCATTCCCCTTCCTCTCTACACCTACAGTTGTGACAGCCTTCCTCACAACAAAGGTCCCAGAAACTCAGCTACACGGAGCTTGTGTCTGCTCCCATCTTGTGCTGGTCTGGTCAGATAATAAGGCTCCTCAATTCTCACACCAACCAGATCAGAAAATAAGACTCTCTTTCTCAATCGCCACACTGCGGCTGGACTGAGTTCCACAATACCCTCTCAGAATCCTCTCTCAGAAATCTTCACTGCACTCAAGTTTTAGCCCTTAGACGTCATAGAACACAAGCTCCTTGCTGCTACAGAAGCCCAGAGACAAGTAAAGACTTGCCCAGGGCCATACAGCAAAGGCCAGAACCCCGGGCTCCATGAGTAGAAGGAGTAGGTATTGTCACCGCTAAAGCCATGCCTTTTCTTTCTTTTATTCTCCCTCCTCCACCTCAGGAAAACTGTAAGAAGTCTGGTTAGAACCTACTCAGACCTGAGCTTTTGCCTCCCTGATCTTACTTCAAACCCATGATAGGGGGCAGAGTCATGGAGCAGATGTCAAGTAATGGAGATTGTGTCATCATTTGAGACAGGTGCATAGTAACCTTTCCAGAGTAACCTGGCGTCCAGATCGTTCGGCAACATGTACAAAGACACACAGAGAAACAGAAGCAGAAGCAATTCCAAGACCAGATCCTGGAATCCTGTCTCCAGCAGCTCAGGTTCAGGCTCCACTGTGCCTAACCTTCCCCCAAAGGCCAGGATAAGGGTCACCACTGTATTCATGCTGACATGTGAAAAGGACACCAGATTAGTCCAAATACACAGCCTCTCTTCCAGGTCAGATTCCTGACTACAGGGTAAAGAGTTGAACTCAGAAGCTTCTCCAGCCTTTTTTTTTTTTCCTCCCTGTACCAGGGACCGAGCTCAGGCCCTTGCACTTGCCAGGCTAGCGCTTATTCTACTGAGCTATCTCCCCAGCCCTCAACTCACTTCTCAGTGACACATTACAAAGCCTCTCCTGTCATCAACAGGTCCTGGAGCCAAAGGGCTCAGAGAAGCCGACCCATGCTTGCCCCAGAGGTTTTCAAACCCTTAAGCAGCACAAAGGCTCCCCTGCAAGCCCCTGCCCTCCCAGGGAAGCAGAGTGGCCGTGAGAATTGTGCTGTGGGCGTGGCTAAAGGTGAGGCATTGGCTTTGGCAGTAGCTGGAGGGGCTGGGGGCAATGCTCACTAAACCGACCTTGGAGGTGTAACCCCTCTTCCTAGCTTTCCTTTGCTGACCCCTTGGGCCATCTCCTTCTGCCCTACTGGAGTGGATGGGTTCCCTCGTGAGCCTGAAACATGCTGCAACCCTCTGCGTTGATCTCACTGGGTGAGAGAAGTTCCTAGCTTTCCCCTAAAATCTGCATGGCCACCTGGGCATTCCCAAGGGCTCCAAGGATACTTTGGGTACCAGGCAGATGGCAAAGCAGAAACCCCAGCACCTCTGGGATCTCTCAGAAATCCCAAGTACCGCATAAAGTCTAGAGTCCTGAGTGAGAGACTTGGACTACAGTCTGTGGAATTTGCATTGTTTCTACAGCCCAAAATTAGCTCTAGCCTCCACTAGCTCCTTCCTCTCTTGTTGAGGATTCTCAGCAGTTCACATACATACAAATTTGCCTGGCTTCTTGAGGGCCAGTCTGAAACGTGGTAATCATAGCAAGCCCCTAGGGGGCAGCAAAGGCCTGGAGTTGGTACGGAATGACCCCTGCCATGCTAAACCAGAAAAGACGCAGCCACTTTACAGGTAGGTAGAACTGAGATCCTGACCTTAGCAAGTATTTTGAACCCTGCCCCAAGGGAAAAGGAAACAAGACAGAAAGAGCAGAGGCAGAGAGAGGGGTTCCTTAGGAAACTAGGCATGGTGGTGCGCGCCTGTAATCCCAGCCCTTGGGAGGCTGTAAACAGGGGAATCACTCCAAGTCTGGTCTAGTAGTGAGAACTTGAACACCCTGTAGACCCGCCCCACCCTCCAAAAAAAAAATTCCAGTTGTACTATTTGGTGATGAGCCAATTGTTTAGGGCTGGGGAGAGAGCTCAGCAGAATAAGTGCTTGCCTAGGAAGCTCAAGGTCCTGAGTTCAACCCCTGGTACCAGGAAAAAAAGAGAGAGAGAGAGAGAGGGCCTTAGGGTGTGGTAGTTTGGAACACAGGTACACTTGTGCCTTGTCCAGATTATGTGACTTTTCCAGGTTTTTCATCTCTTTAGGGCTGTTTCCTATAAAACTGAGAACAAGGATTCTTGTTGCACAGAATACTCTAAGAGTTAACTGACATTCTGCACGGAAGTCAATCAGCACAATGTCTGACATACAGTCACATTCATAAATGTAAAACATTTCATGGGATAGCAAAACCACGCCTAATATCTAAGTATAAGGTCTCTTGACCTTTGTGTCAGCTTGGCTAGATTGTAAGCCCCACTTATTCTATCAATACCTTCAGTATATTAGATGCAAATAATGTCTATTATTCATGAGTTTAAATAATAAAAAGCATCCTAGACAGTCTAGGTGAGTCTGATCCAATCAAAGGTCTTTAAAGGAGCTGAGGAGATAGCTCAGTAGAATAAGCGCTTGCCTGACAAAGACTTGAATTCAACCCTCAGTTCCGGAGGCGGGGGTGGGGGGAGTCTTTAAAATCAGGGTTGAGTTTTCCCTGGTGAAGAAAAAAAATCTACCCATGTACACTAGATTCAGATCTTGGCTCTTGCCTGTGCTTAGTAATTTCAGACATACCTAGAGAGGCCAACAATCCCTCAAATCGCCTCCTTGCAATAAATTTCTTACTGTGTATCTCCTACCAGTACTGTTTCTTTGGCTAAGTCATGATTCATATGCTGAGAAAGCAGTGTGTGTGGCTTCGGGGAACATAAGGCTTAATGTTTATTTACCTCTGCATAAGCCCTAGATCTTTTGGGCTGTAATAATTGGAGGTTAGAAGAACCATGGTTGCTTCTTGGTGGGGCCGGGCATGAGGCTATGAGGTAGACAGGCGTACAGCCCATTCTATCACCTCTGTCTCCTAGACCTTGGTCTCATGGATGTACCATGGATGTTTATTACCAGCTTTCATCTACAACTCCCCTTATCCCAAGGAAAGCCAGGTTTATTTCCTTCCTCCAGTAACGGGCATAGAACTGAAAATGAAATCTATGAACCAGGCATGCTGATTCCTTAGAAGCTAGCTAGCAAGGTGGAGGTCTTCTCTTTCAGCAACCAGCTGGTCTACAAGCCCCTGTACCCTCTCTCCTACCTCCCTTCCATCAGACTGTGTGCCATGCACAAACCCACACTTTTGACCTCCTGCTCTAACAATCACTCATGTTCATGGATTACATTCTGTGATGCAATACCATGCCAAGGCCTTTACTCATCTCATTTACTCATCTTATTAAAAAAAAAAAAAAAAAAAAAACCTATGTGACAGTCATCGCCCCATTTTATAGGCAGGGAAGCTGAGGTGCCAAACATGCTCTTGGCCTTCTACCTCTTCTTCCTCTCGGGGAGAACTGAACTGCCCCAGGTAGAACTTGAAGATGAACTGAACCCAGCAGTAGAGAGAAACTGGCTCTCTCCCAACTTAAGAGGTCTCATCACTTCTAAGACTCAGCTGTTTACTCCTAAGCCCCTGTGGTGATGGTGAAGGGTAAGGTGTGGCTGACCTAAGGGAACTGAGAGCTTTACAGACATTCAGTTCTCTTCCTTCTTAGCACAGGAAAATGGAGGAACAGAGGAAGCATCACCTGCTGGGAAAACAGAGAGCTCCTGCCTGAGTCAGTAAATTCAAGCATGAGAGCTAGTGCTGCCTGTGCATGCTACAGAGCCCTTAGCAAGTTCTGCAATTCCTCTAGGCCTTGGTGGTCTCCTCATTTGCAAAATGAGCCAGTGAGGACACACAAACACACACACACACACACACACACACACACACACACACGGATGGATGGATGGATGGATGGAATGGAACAATAAAAGAACTATCGTGCAATGGCACACTTATTTTTCTCCACCTTTAAGGAAAGGAAGAGTGGGTGAAAGCAAAGGCCCCATGTTCCTAAGGGTGGAGATTTCTATTATTGCTACACATCCCTTACCATCTCCTTCCAAAATAACACAAACAAAAACCCGCTCTTCCCAGGGCTCAACGTCTGGGGAGGACCCTTCATTTCAAGGCTGACCCTGAGAATGTGAACCTTCTTCCATGTTGCCCCAGGAAGGCCTTCCTCTCCTTCATCTGAGAGAACAGCCATCACTCCGCCACCCCAAGTCATTGGGGTGACAACCCAAGTCTTTCCTTATACAGTCCTCCAGCAAATCCTGTCAGCTCTGCCACCCACATATATCTATTCTGTCCCTCTGTCTCATGGCCACTACCCAAGATTTCACCACCCCAACTCCTTCCTTGACAAACTACTCTCTCACATGGCAGCCAAGGTGAGATTTTTAACAGTGCAAATAGGATCCTATCTCTGGTGCTTAAAACTCATCTATAGAGCTTCACAGTGCTAGGAAGCTGGAGGCCAAAGCTTTAGCCTTGAACCTTGTAAGACTTGGCCCTGTTCTGCTCTCTCTACCTTCATCTTGAATTACACTCCTTCCTGCTTTCTACTTATGCTTCCTATTCTTTTTTTTTTTTTTTTTTTTTTTTTTTTTTTTTTTTTTTTTTTTTTTTTTTTTTCTTTTACGTATTTGGTATAGTACCCAGCTCAGACTCATTGATCCTCCTGTTTGATCCAGCACCAGAATTACAGGCATGTGCCTCCACCCCCGAAATCAATGGGGCCGGCACAGCATATGATACTGGAGTCAAACCCTGGTCCCTGTGCTTGCCTAAGCAGGCGTTTAGTCCACTGAGCTATCGCACTGGCCCTTCCTTTCTATTCTTGATACTCTGCATGCTTCCTCTACCCCTGACAGTCTTCTCCTAGCCAACCCCAGTCCTTAGTTAACAGCTTTCCACAGGGAAGGCTCCTGGGCAGGAGACCCATGGTGTTTCTGATGCCTTTTGTTAGACATGCTCCTGATACTGAGCACCTTCCTTTTAGAAACTACACTCAATGTATACCATGGCATACAGTTGGGTCACTCTAGAATTACCCTCATCCCATAATATATAACATACAAAGGACTCTGAGATGCATTAGGATATGGGCTAGAGGTGGTTTACTCATCCTGGCATCTAATACCCACACACAGGAAGAACTGAATCGATACTTGTTGGATGAGTCCTGGGTGAGGCAAACAGGCCAGGCATCTGATTGATTCTGAGCAGAGGGCCATAGACCCCGGTTTGCTTGTCAACACTACATAATAATAATGATGTCCCTGCTCACTGTCAAGGAACCCTATTTGCTGACAAGTTATACATTCACCCCACTTACTGGAAAGGAAAAAGTGTTTGCCTCAGAGATTCTACTCTTTTTCAACCCTCATTGCTTCTGACTTTCCCCCGGAAAAAAAAAAAAAAAAAAAACTAATGATTTTTCTTGTTCCTGAGATATTTTGCCTCTTTTACTATTTTCCCAGCATTTCCCTCAAATCCCAGAAATATACACAAATTCTGTTTGCCCATTTTGCAGCAGAAGTATCTACTTGAAGGGTTACCATGGAGATCAAATGATGTCACTGTCCTAGTAACAGTTTCCAAGGATATGAGTGATGTCACTTCCAGAACAGGATTCCCATGGTAACCATCTCAAAAGGGGGGCAGGAAAGTAAAGAGGGTGGAGGGCGGATGCAGAAGGGACAAGTGTAAAGAGCGGAAGGAAGAGAGGAAGGGAGGAGAAACGGGGGAGGAAGAGCCAGGAAGAGGATCAGGACCACCCCTGAGCAGTTGAAAATAACACAGAATCTCAGAAATGGAAAACTTCCCAGAGACCACCAAAAGCAAGAACCTTTTTATAGAGATGACGAAAAACCAGAACTTGCTCAAGAACGTGCCACCAGTTAAAACCATACTCAGGAGATTTGGATGGAAAAATAAAAGATTCAGTCATTTCTTTCTTAAGAATCTGGCCTCAAGTCAATCAGTTATTCATGAATTCAATAAATTCTTATTGTGAGTTGTGTGCCAAGCCTGTGGAGGAAACTGAAAGACATTTTCTCTGTCTTTTTATTGCATCTTTCCCACTAATGTGTTAGCCCTGTAAGAACAAGGCTCGTGTCTGTCAGTTTTCCAAGATATCAGCCACCCACCCGATGTCTACCACATAATAGCAGTTCTCTGGGATTAATGAATGAACAAAGAGGAAATGGCAAATGTCATTGTGTGGTACTCATCTACAGTACTGGATCCCATAAAGGCTCACAGTAGCTGCCAGGGAGAGGATAGGATTTCACAGCATTTGGGTGAAGCAAAAAGAAACTACTTCAAAAGGGTATGAATTGCCAGGCGTGGTGGCGTATGCCTGTAATCCCAGCACTTGGGAGGCTGAGGCAGGAGGATCGGTGTGAGTTCAAGACCAGCCTTGGCTACAAAAGTGAACTCAAGGCCAGCCTGAACTGCATAGCGAGAGCCTGTCATAAAAAGACAAAAAAAAAAAAGTATGAATTTGAGCAAAAATGAAAGCAAACTGAACAAGGTGGAGGCAGCTGGAGTGAGATTTCATCGGGCTGTGCTTTGGCCCATCTCTTCATTTACATCATCACTCAGCACCTACACGTACCTCACTTCTGAAGCTCTGGGGATTAGGAGAAAGAAAGGCAGTTAAGGTTTCAGTTGCAGAATATGCCCCAGAGCCAGCCTCGATGGTGCACACCTGTAATCCCAGCACTCAGGAGGCTGAGGCTGGAGGATTGCCATGAGTTTGTGGTCACCTGAGCTACACAGCAAGACCTTGTCTCAAAAACAAAATAAAAACAGAAAGGAAATATGCAAAAAACAATGTGGCAGAATAGGCAAGCATAAAGGTAACCCTATAATCCCAGCACCCAGGTAGATGAGGCCGGAGGATTGCCATGACCTCAAGGACTCTCTGGGCTACCTCGTGAGTTCAAGATCAGCTGAAATTACATAGCAAGATCCTGTCTTAAAAAAAAACCAAAAAGAAAGAAATGATGGTTTTCATCAAGCAGCTTTTGAGAGGATGGTCTAAATCCTACCATAGTGTTGATACTTGATGCTTGAATTGGAGTTGATGCTTGCCTGGTAGTTGAGGACTGAGAACCTTCTCAATCTCTGTATGCCATGCGACTTCTACAAACATACAGGAAGAAGTGTGTGGAGGGACTGACGATCCAAATGCAACCTGCTTTACCTGAGAGATCCAAGAGCAATCTCAGGTTCAGGGATCACAAGTGACTTAAAACAGATATTAAGAATTATAACCTGTGCTGTAACATCCTATAACTCAGTGGTATCCCAAACTTTCTGTTCAAGGAGATTATGGAGTCACAGAAGAAAGAGATCGATGATGTATAATGTGCCTAAGGAGGGTTACCTACAGAGAAAACATTCTCTCAGGCTTTCACAGAAAGCAAACTGGTCAAGCAATGGCCCTGACTCATCCAGATGGCTGACACTGACAAAAGTTCTACAAAATGCTGTACATCATGGTTTCAAGGTAAATCCTGAGGGGATTTGACTGACCTTGTCAGATAAAAAAGTTACATGTTTTGTCATATAGGTCTTACTTGAAGTTGACCTTAATCATACAGCAAAAAAGTTTAACCATGAGGCATGAAAAGTAAAGCCAGATTAGTATGGTGATCTGTAAAAGGCTTCTGACATTGACAGTTCTGCTGATAATCCACTACTATTATGGAATATTGCTTTATGTATATAACTACTTTCTCTTAGTTCAGTGAGGGAAATATTTGTACCAGTAGTGTTTAGAAAAGTTATCATGTCTGCATCTTGCATTCTGAACAACTACTATGAAGACAACAATATGCATTGTATTAATTATTGTGGCTGTCTTACTAATGTGTTTTGAAACTGTCTCATTGTTATTTTTTTTTTCAGGACCCGGGTTTGAACTCATGGTCTTGCACTTGCTAGGCAGACACTTGTGCCATGGAGCTATCTCCCCAGCCCCTGTTATTTCTTATTAAAAGTAATGAAATTACAAAAAGAATTCTAACCCTTCCAACTCAATGAGTCATGAAAAGACTCAAGGAGCTGCTGGTAATCTGAAGTAATAACATAATTTAAATATACCTTTTAAAATATAATTTTATTTCTAGGGCCGGATGGGATGCCTCAGTGGTCTAAAGTGCCTGCTTGGGAAAGATTGGGCGGCTTCAGGGACCGCGGTTCGATCCCCGGCACCACATGCTGTACCAGCCCTGCCCTTGGGGTGGGCTGAGCCGGCCATAAAAATGAGTGAATAAACAAATAAAGGTTCTGAAACAAGAAAAAATAAATAAAATAAAACATTTTTTTAAAAAATAATAATTTTATTTCTAATTGAAAACATTGAAAGTGCTGAAAACAAGCTGGGGAGGTGATTCAGTGCTATGCCCAGCATGTGCCCTGGGTCTGATCTCCAACACCATACACTTGCACACGTGCACACACACAACCATGAAGCAGCACAAATATCCCCAGAATGTGATGCATGATATCCTTTTTTCTAATCTCATCCCAAGTAAGCACATGGCACACTGTAAAGTATTGCCTTGGTTACTTTTCTCTAACTGAGACAAAATACCCAATGCCCCAAATTAAGGAAAGGTTGATTTAGCTCTGTTTGTGGCAATTTCAGTCCATAATCAGCTGACTTAAAGACAGGGAGTCACAGCACAGGGACAACATTTCAAGGTGGCAGAAGACAGCAAAAACAGTAAGAGCAAAGTGGGAGGGGAGTCTCTTTTCCTTCCTTATATGCCTACAAACCCTTCGTGGGGCAGGTGTAGCACTCACCCCATATTGGTACCCTCCTCTTGCAGGTGAGGATGTTTACAAAGAAGAACCCTGGCCCCGAGTTGCATCACTTCATTAAACTTCTCAAGTTCACACTCTGTATCTACCATTAGAAGTATCACGAATAAGGATTTAAGGAATCTGAGTACTATTCAAAGTTATTTTTGTTTCCTTGGACTTGTTTCTCCTGCCATAACATCGAGTTGACCCCTTTTTATGTCTTTCAACAATTTATCCCAACTGGATAAACTTTAAGATATGCCAAGTGTGAAACTAGAAGAAATCCTAGCTGGGCATTGTGGTGCAGGCCTGTAATCTTAGCACTCAGGAGACTAAGCAGAGGAGTGCTATAAATTCAAGACTAGCTTGGGCTGGGCCTGGAAGGTAGCTTGGCAGTCTAAGCAACTGTCTGGCTAGCACGGGGACCTAGGTTCACTTCCCAGTATCACATGCTGTGCCTGCCCCATACCAGGCAAGCAACCAAAACTGGGCATGGTGGCACGTACTTGTGGTCTTAGCACTGGGGAGGCTGAGGTCGGATGATCATTGCAAGTCTGAGCTGTATAGCAAGCCCCTAAAAATGTTTAAAAAAAAAAAAGAGAGAAAGACACAGACAGACAGAAAGACAGACAGACATACAGACAGACAGACTACCCTGGGCTATCTAGGACAGCCCGAACTGTTGTAAATCCCATTAAGGGGGCTAACTTTGTATCTTCCTACTTCCCCATCACCCATCCCCCAAAACTGCCTTACACATGCTCAGTATTGTTAAAATATAACCCAAATCCTACACCCAGGCTTTTAAAGTAACGTGGTTTGCCAAAGATCCCCACAACCCTTAGCAGCATGGCTGCACTGGAGCCCAGCTGAGATATTGAGGATGGCTGTCCTCTGTGGCTTGCCATCTGTGAAGTCCACAAACTTGTACCTGAACTTTATCTGTAAGATGGAAAGCACCCTTTTTTTGTTAGTACCTTTGCAGTGTGTAATTGCATTCCCTGTGGGAAATTGGTATGTTTGTATTCTTTCTTCACTCCCTCCATCATTTAGTCCTCTTCTTTTTTACAAGACCTATTTCCTATCATCTTCTATTTTGGTGTTTTGGGTTTCTCATACAAGAGAAAATATGTAGTATTAAAGCTTGTACCTGTCTTCACCTAACATTAGTCTCAAGGTGCATCCATTTTCCTACAAATGATTTGTTTATCCCTTATGACAGTATAGTTGGTGGTGTATATATTTTCTTTATCCATTCATCTATTCGTGAACATATAGGCCACTTCCAAGCTAGCTATTACGCTGGTTGTGAAATCAGAGTACTTCAGGAACTGTGAAGGACATCTGAAATCTAAGTAAATCTGTGTCTACTTATGTATCAAAGCCAAGTGTCTTAACTACATAAAGCCTGTAGCATAAAGATACCTGACCTACTAAAGTGAAAACTCAACCATTTTAGCTTGTAATTAGGTCAACTTGAAATGATTTGTAGAGAGCATTTATTAGCACTTGACAGTCATAGCACTGTTATCCAATTTAAAAAGTTAAATTTCTTCCATTCCTCAGAGTTCTATGCGCCACGACATAAATTCAAAAGTAGTCTGGGCAATAGCTATTTTCACCCATCTAGTGTCAAGCTTTAGCCAAGAATAAATATTTAAGACCTCTGTGCAACTGAATCAATCCACTTCAACATACATTTAATCCCGGGTACAATGGAGATAAAATATTAGGACAAGAAAATAGCACTTGAGATTCAAATGATAAGGCTGAAGCGTCCACTTAGGCAAGCACAGGGACTGGGGTTCAAACCCTGGCACCACAGGCCGCGACTGACACGGTGGTGCATACCTGCAATTCCAGCACTGGGGAAGCTGAAAACAGGAGGATCACTATGAGTCCAAGCTTCACAGTTGAGACCCTGTACCAAATATATTTAAAAAAAAAAAAAAAAAAAAAAAGATAAAAGCTAGGTCTCAAAAGACATCCTGGGAAGAAACAAGCTGGGATAAAGGGTTGTTTTTTTCGCTTTTGTCTTAAGCCAAACAGGTTTGTTTGTTCATTTCAAAGACAACATAACTTTAATACTCACCAAGGGCCAGTGAGATGGTTCAGCGGTCTAAAGCGCCTGCTTAGGAAAGCTTAGGTAACCACAGGGATCGTGGTTCAATCCCCAGCACCACATGCTGCACCAGCCTCACCCCCAGGGCAGGCTGAGCTGGTCATATTAAAAATATATATATACCAAAATTTATTTTAGGAACCTGCCAGGTTTGCCCCTAATTAACATTTTATGTAATTAGGGGACGTGTATAAATTTGGGTGTTTATGTTCAATGAAATATCAAACAAGATACTAGTATGGACTAAACACTACTCTCCCATGTTAGACACAGACCACAACTCTTCAGAGGTCTGTACTGTGAAAGAGAGCGTTTTGCTTTTATAAAACTCAAAAAGTGGCTAAGAGAGGCTATGGTAGCTGGGTTCACAGAACACTAAAACCCACAAACTTTTTAAGTGTATGCTGCAAAATATGTAATGGAATCAGAGGACAGGATATCCTGGATATCATGACTAACGCTTTACTGTTTGAGAGACTAACAAGGACTCAGAATGGTGACTAAATAGCTCCTTGGGAGGGCAAAAAAAAAAATCAAGGCACACAGAGATAATATCCCCAAAGCAGCATTTATTTACCCATTTGAATTCGAAAACATTTATTTTAGAAGTCTGGCATTTCATAATCACCCATCTTGATTGACATGGGCTGACACACATGGTGCTGTCAGGATACACAAGGACAATAGCCAAAGAGCTACAAAAAAAAAAAAAAAAAAAATCCATGATTCTTAAAACAATCGCAACCCCCCCAAAAAAAGAAAAAAAAAAAAAAATTGTACGTATCAAAACTTTAGATGCATTGCAAAGATCTGTGCACGTCATAATTTAAAGAGGCAAAACAAGGTGCTACTGAAACCTCACATTAAACAGTTTATTATAAAGCTGATGGAAAGGAACAAGTTGTCTCTCTGTATCGGCTTCCCTTAAGTTTTCCATTAGTTGAAGATTGGAGGGTTGAATTCATTTTTGCATGCACAAGATGTACTGCTTAACAAAACACTA